>PVJH01011755.1:0-67401 GCA_004026705.1 Nesogale talazaci | reverse complement strand
GAAACAAGGGAAATCTGGGACACATAAACCCTTCAGGACCGTAATGAGTGTAGCGGATACAAGGAAGGTATGAGAAAGGTGTGGTAGAAAGGCGGAACCTATCATAAAGACCTACCCACAACCCCCTACCTGAGGCATGGACAACAGAAAAGTAGGTAAAGGGATATGTCAAACAGTGTAAGACATGACAAAGTAATAGTAATGTATAAATTATCAAGGGTTTGTGAGAGAGGGGGTACAGAGATGGAAGAAGGAAAATGAGAAGGCAATAGCAAGGGTTCAAGTAAAAAACAAATGTTTTTAGAATGATGATGGCAATAAGTGTACAAATGTGCTTGACACAATGGATGTATATATGGAGTGTGATAACTGTTGAAAGAGTCCCCAATAAAGTGATTTTTAAAAAAAAACTAAAAAAACAACAGTATTATGACATATCACTGGTCAAATCACTCCTTAGCTTCATGTTTATTTCTATTCTACATCATTTTATCTTTTTCAAAATATGTGAATTAAAACAAAAAGATACTAGTATCAAAGCTTTTCAGTTATTCAGCTTTTCTCTGTAGCACCTATTTCTCTAATCTGGACATGCAAAAATATTTATACCCACAAAAATTTGTTGAGGTTAGTTATAAAAAAACTTTAAGAAAATGACAAAGGTATTTCTTCTATGATGTTTTTTATTCTTCTATATTTTAAGAATTTCTAAAAATATTTATAGATCTCTTTCAAATCATAAAGCATTTTTAATTTTTACTCTTAATAGTTAAAATATTTCATGAGAAGGGAAATAGGGTAATTCTGTAGATGTTTTACAAAATTATAAAGATCTTACTTGTATGGTGTTTTCTTTGTCCTACCTCAGTTTTAGGTCAATAATCAACCCATACATTTGTTTGACTGTTTGGAATTACGAAGTCATCCCGAGGTGTAGCAAATCCAAATAATGTTTTGTTTTTTTCTTGAGATGCTTAGGAATATCAAAGAGCAAGGGCATAATAAATACAAATTAGAGGGCCACTTGAGGATGAGGCCTTGTGAGCTAATAAAATAAACTTTAGAGATTGTAAAATACAGAATATATTCTGTCATATCATTTCATTAGATCACCAAGTTATATTATGATTAAATATAGCTTTAGATTGCATTCCTAAAATGTAACCAATTCCCATGTTGATATAGTTTTAAGCTCATACACAAGCTACTTTATTCAAAACATGTTCAACATGTCTTCATGATAAGTGGATACTTCTTCTCTCAGTAATATACATCTCATTCTCTTTAGTGTACCTTCCATGAAAATTATAAGTGTACAATTAAAACAATGACTTCTAAGTGGATTTGCTTGGTCAGTTAAAATCAAAATAGAAAGATAAATTTTGATAGCTATGATGACTTTTAGAAGGATTCTAATTGGATTAATTTTGAAAGATTTTTCTCAAAGCACAGAATAATTATGGAAGCTTATAATGAAATGTTTGAAAGTAAATTTAAAATTTGATTGTGGAGAAAAAATTCAGGGTATTGCTTTTAGGAATATTTTTCCATGATAACAATACACCTTTTCAATTCTTTGAGTCTAGAAAGAGTTTTCCATAGGGGAAAGAGTTTTCCATAGCTCTAGTAGCAGACAACACCTTGTTAGAGTGGCTTTCAGCAGCTATACTTAGGCTAAAGTGTAAGGCCTTGGAATCTGACCTCTATATAAACTCAATATGACTTTATTCTAAGTTTTAAATATTATCTGATTGCTATCTTAATCTGTTTTATATGGTACTTGTTGGTTTTTGCTCTTTTGGTATGTTTATCTGTAAAGAGGAGCAGTTCTCAACCTGTATGTCATGACCTCTTTGGCAATTGAGTACCCCTTTCACAGGGCTGGCCTAAAAGTATCAGAAAATATATAAATATTTCACAATACTCAACGACTCACACAGTTGGAGACAAGAACAAGTTCAGTTCAGGTGCATGGGTCAGATGAAGGTTGGCAGCTCCTCCTGAATCAGGCAACCTAAAGGGCAGATGAGCTGGAAGATCAAGTAGGAAGATCACAGGCTGGTAGATGCAGACACAAATGGATACAAGTTTGGTCCTTTTAAATTCAAGGTCAGACATCAATTGATAACCTTTGAATCTGGCAGGTAATACAATAGGGTATGAAATAGACAACGATTCAGATCCAGCAGCAGAAGTCAATTAGCTTCTGCAAAATTCCAATCTATAATGAGTAGGCTACATTCAAATTAAATCATTAATAATATCAAAACTGAAAACAAATTAAGAATGGGATTCACTTATATGTCAATTTGTTGAACTATTGTGACTTCTATTACACATGAATTGTGCTGCTAGAGAACAGTATTGAATGTAGCTTGGACAGCTAAAAATGCAAACCAGTCTGCTTGGAAGAATATGGCCAGAATGTTTCTGAGATTCAGGATGGTGAAACATTGTATTACCTAATTTGAACTTATTATCAGGAGAGACAAGACCCTAAAGATAGATAACGTGATTGGTAGAATAGAGGGGCAGCTAAAATGAGGAAGACCTTCGAGGAGATGTGTTGACACAGAGGGTGTAGCAATGGGCTCCAGCATATGAATAGCATGACGATGGCACAGGACCAGACAGCGTTTGCTTCTGTTGTTCACATGATCACTATGGATCATAAGTCACTTAATGGCACCTGACAATAACAACTCTACCATATTCTTCCTAAAACTTCTTAGCTGCTTCACACAAAATCCTACCAGGGAGCTTCTGACCCTACTATGTTATATCAAATCATTGAGAAACCTTGCCCACCCAAGTTAACCCAAGATCTAATGATCAGACCCTGCTTCTGCTTAAAAAAACTTCATCAGTGCAGAGGAATTGAAATGACAGAGAGAGACAGTGGTTCAAATAACTTGTTTTTAGGTGCTACCATTTAGTTTGGATGCATAGTGACCTTATATGCAATACAGGAAAGACTCAGAGGTCCTGTACCACCTTCCAAATTCTTGCTATGCCTGGGTTCATTGTGGAAGCCATTGATTAAAATCATCATATTGAGGTGCTTCCTCTTTTCCTTTGACTCTTTACCAAGCATGGGATCAATCTCGATTGACTGTTCACAACTGGTCACAACACACACACTCGTATATCAGTACTCACTACTGATATATATGTATATGGATTTCCTGATATATATATACATATTTCACAATAATTTTTCAGACCATAAAATGCACTTTTTTCCCCCAGTGTGGGGAAAACCAAAGGTCTGTCTTTTGGCTGAAAGTGTAGTACCCAAGAACATTTTAGTATACTGGTACTATTTGTTTCACAATATTTTTCTTGCTCTAAAAGCTGGGTGCATCATATGGTCAAGTGTGTCTTATGGTTTGAAAAATACAGTATATATGTGTGCATATATATGTATATGTATATATATATATAATTGTATCACAATAGCCATGTCCAACTTGTATCCATTGGTCCAGTGCTAGCTGGGGCCCTGTTCAGATTCACATAGCTTCAGGCAAATGAGGCAGAAAGAGGAAGCGAGTAGTGGGAAGACCACAGACTGGTGGGTACAGAGTGGTGTGGATCTCAGTTTTGGTAGAAATATGACAAGTCCCACAGGTCTCCAATTCAGTGGTCCCATGGGCCACCACTAAGAGCAGACACAGAGCCTCTGAGTGGAGAAAGGTGAAGGATCACAGAAAGGGGAAGTTCTCAGTCTCTTACATTTTGAAGAGAAATCATCAGGCTGTGACCTGATTTATAGGTTGTATACCACCTGTACACATTTCTATAGGTACAAGCTGATATAAATTTAACCACCACATGATCCAAGTATGTAAGCCTAAACATTTCAGGAGCATTGTGATTGTATTTTATATAAGATAGCACTTATAGGTCTTTTGGCATCCCATGCTACATTCAATATTTTTTTTTCAACACCATAAGTCCAAGGACTTTTTCTTCAGTCTTTCTTATGTATCATGTAGATTTTCCACATATATGAGGCAGCTGGATATAATATGGGTTAAGTCAGGTGTACTTTAGCCCTCAATGTGATATCTTTCTTCTTCAATACTGTAAAAGAACTTAAAATCATTTTATTGGGAATTAATACAGATATCTTATTTATAGTAGATTTCTCCAATGCCAAATGACATTTGAGTTCTTTAAGCTATTTCCATGGGCATTGATTATGGATTCAAGAAAAAATAAGTCCTGCTAATTTCAATTTTGTTTTCATATACCATAATGTTTCCCATTGGTCCAGCTATGAATGTTTTATTGTCTTAAGGAAAAAAAAATTCTATTCTCCAAACTTTTCATTTAATAAACTTGGAAAACAGAGAAAGTGGAACGCCTACAATGTTTCCTCATTATAGAGTTGAGGATCGATTGGGTATTCTACTTACAGTTGTTGTGGGAGAAATGCTTATTTCCTCAATAAGGTAAAAAATTCAATGCAAAAACAGGAGATTTCATATCCCATTGGTTTTCAACCAGTGGGTCATGACCCCTCTGGGGGTCAAATGACCCTTTTTATAGGGGTGCCTTGATTTATAACAGAAATTAAAATAATTTTATGGTTGGGGAGGGGGGCGCTCACCACACCATGTGGAACTCTATTGAAAGGTCACAGCATTAAGAAAGTTGAGAACAACTCTCCTATGCAAATGATAAAGCAATACATGGGCATATTCAGATCTGTGCAGAAAGACTCCTGAGTTTCTGTCAAACTTGACCTTTTCCTTCATGGTTTTGAAACTTTTTTCAAATCTCACAAGTGGGTTTATAAGGCAAAAGGAGAACAGACTTATTTCCTATGCATTTCCTCCAGCACAGGCACTAAAGAGAAGACTGAGTCACATTCTGAATGAATGGACAGTACATTATTGCATCTTATTGTCGTTAAAAAAGATGCATCTTATGTCTCTAATAGAAGACAGAAATTGTGCTGTATATCCCCAAATTATAGGTAAATAAATGGAACTTGGAATAGTTAGGTTTCAGTCAACTTGGATTTTCTGTGATCTGATGTAACATAGGATGGCCAGCTCCAAGATGGGGCTTCACTAAAGAAGCCAATCCAGTCAGTCTTAACACAGTTGAAGGAGTATCGCCCACTCAGCAGAGATTGACACTGTACAGAAGCTAACTCATTTTTTTCTGTTGGATTTGGATTCAGCATATGATCTCCCAACCTCCTCTAATGTTGTTGTGGTTGGTGTTGCTGTTGTTAGGTACCATCCAGTCAGTTGTAACCCATAACAAAACACTTCACCATCCTAGGAAATCCTCACCCTTGTTCCTATATCTGAGCCCACTGCTCTAGCCCTTGAGTCAATCCATCCCCTTGAGGCTCTTCCTCTCTTTGCTACTCTTACACTTCACTAAACATGATATCTCCAGGAACTGATCCCTTGTGACAATATGTCCAAAGTATGTAAGACCAAGACATTCCATCCTTGCCTTTAAGGAGCACTGTGGCTTTACTTCTTTCAAGACACAGTTTGTACTTTTAACAGTCTGCTAGTATAGGTAGACTAGAGAACCAAATCTACAGAAACTCACATATGTAGGAGAGGGTTTTATATATAGGGTAAAGGTACATTCAGAAAACATCCCAACCCAGTCCAGTCCAAGCACATAAGTCTGACTTAGCTCATATGTCCGACACTGATTTACAAGGTCCTCACACTCACAAAACACGCACAATGACACCAAATGCAGTAGGATCATGGCCAGTGCATAGGAAGTCTTTGAATACAGTGGTGGTATAAGCATCTTAGTGCTGGCAGGGGTAGCCACGCAGCTTCTCTAGCACCCAGGGATATATGAGAATAAGTTCATGTGGCTTCTCCTCAGGAATGTCTCACAGGAAGTAACCTTGCCAACGAAGACAGCTGCACACTGGTCCAACTATCAGAGAGCAAGAGAGGAGAACTAAAAAGGCTAGGCTCAAGGAGCCATGTGTCTCTCCTTGCCTCAATTAAACTGCCCTTCAATTCATGTTACATGTGTTTATCTGCCAGGTTGGTACTATAAACCTCAACTCTCTCAAAGTCCATGGTACTTTCAATATCCTTCTCTTGCATGATGATTCAAATGCATTGATTCTTCTATGGTCTTCATTATTCAATGTCCAGCTTTGACATGCCTATGAGGGAATTGAAAATACCATGGCTTGGGTCAGACACAATTTAATCCTCAAAGTAAAATACTTGCTTTCCAATAATTTAAAGTAATCTTCTGTAGGTTTATCCAGTGCAACACTTCTTTCCTGTGTTATGATCCACAGAGTTGAATACCGTGATATAATTAAACATGAATAGTCCTCATTCTGGTATATTATGATTTGAGTCAAGGTTCATTTGACAAAAACAATACATATTTTCCTCCATGCCTTGTGCATTTGTCGTGAACCCCTGGCAGCACCTGTGTTAATATCACCTGCCAATTCCAAATGCCATCTTTGAACTTCTGAACTTGAGGTCACTTGGATGACTCCTGATTCACTCAGTTTTGCATCCACCAGCCCATGGTCTTCCTGTTTTATTTTTCCTACTTCCTGTTCATCAGTTTCTGCTGTCCTATGAGGGAGAAGCCCCCAACTTACACTTGATCCACGGATTTGAAATGGATTGGATTTACTGACTTTGACAACGTGGTGAGCCATTTCTGGAGATCTCCTTCTATGTACACACTCATACAGACACCATGAGTCATGCTTCTCTAGATTTTTCAAACTAACCCAGAAGTACACATGGCTATCTATACACCTTGTCATTTGAAGCACATTCTTTTCTTACTCTAAGGATAGGTTAATGCCTTAAATAATTGCCAACAATATTCTAAAAAAGTCAATCCCTTGGTCATTAAGTAGATTCTCACACACAGCTACCCTAATAGTGTTTCCAAGACTTTAAAATCAATGTGGGAACAGACAGCCTCGCCATTTACACGTCGTATAGTTGATGTTTGAAAAGCCAACCCACAGTGCCATCGAAGTCTGCATGTAGTAATTTGTATGTATTTAGCAAAGTCATCTAGTAGAGTTAGTACTTATTCTACAAAAATTATTGTCTCATATCTATCATGATAACAATATTTTGTGGAAAGATTTCAAGTTTGGGGTCAATTATTCATTTTTTGCAGATTTGAAAAAAATGTGTAATCTTTAAGTCTATAGAAAAATAATGGACTAAGGAGACATAAAAATGATGCCAGGTATTTTTACCTTATAATAATAACTACTACTTACTGTACAACTCTGGTTTAAGTAGTTGCAAAAGCTGAGTATCAGTTACACTTAACCTTATATTTTGGTAAAGGAATATTTATTTTGGTTTAAAAATGGTAATTTATATCATCCGCTAGAAGACTCAGTTCATTTAGTTCTGGTTTCTGGACACATCGTTGCATTTCTAAGCAATTAGATTATGCATTTTGATAATACATGTATAAAATGTCTTCATATGAAGAAAGATTAACTGACGCCTCCTTGATGTTGCTAACATTCAGTGTGCTTGCTCACAAATAAAATGATATGGGCTGATATTCTTCCAAAGTTGCCTTCAAAGGAAGAATTAGCAATTCAGCTCTGGTGAAAAATAAGATATGAAAAACAAACACAAAAATGTGGATGAGCAAGTCTATTTGGACATGTAAAGGGAATCTGTGGTGGGAATCAACTGATTAACAGCTGGTAGCTAGTTTTTAAAATAAGTTCAACAGGATCAATGAGACAAACTCTGGGCATGCAATGACACAATGATAGATCATAAAGTTTGATCATGGGATGGCCATCTCTTGGTGTTGTAGCAGTTAAATGTTTAGTTAAGTGTTAACTGAAAAGTTGGTGATTCAAACCTCTGCCTTCTAGTAACATGTTTTCTTTAAAAAATAAATAATTGCATTTGGAATTCTTACAGCTCTTATAACAATCCACACATCAATTCTATCAAGCACTTTTGTATGTATGTTCCCATCATTGTTTTCAAAACATTTTTTCTACTTGAGCCCTTGGTATCAGCTGCCCTTTTCCTCTTTCCTCCTTCCCCAAACCTCCCACTCTCATGAAACCTTGATAATTTATTAAATAATTGCATTTTCATATTTTACGACATTCACTGTCTTCCTTAATCTACCTTTCTCTTTTCGATTCTCTTGGAAAATGGAGGTTGTATGTCAATCATTTTTACCTGTTTCCCCTTTCATCCCCTTCTTTACTCACCTACTCCACTACTCTCATGTTTGATTTTACTTTAATTTCATTAACTTTTTAAAAGTATGGATGACATGTCCATAATAATTATGAGCCAGTAGGATTCCTTTCTATTTGTAAGTGTTACTGTGAAACTTTGGCACTAAGAGCAGAATTAGTAGCTATTTTATTTTAATATTAGCTTACCTGATGGATGGAGGTGATGCTTGCCGTAAGATGTATCCAACCTAATGTTAATGCCACACTCTGAAGCATTTGTATTAAGCAGATTCTTTAGTCAACAGAAATATTTGTCAATGAGAAGTAGAAGTATGTGTATCTAAGAGACATCTTGGTAAAAACACCTTCACTGAAATCTTAAGACGCCTTTCAAGTTTACTTTCCCCTTTAGTTTCCAACAGTGCATGAGCAAGACCTTTAGAAATTAGCATGTTACAATGAGCCAGCTTGGTGGCACTTAGTATCCAGAGGGCTTGTTTTCAAAAGAGAAAAATGTTGCTTAAAGCAGCAAATGTAAGTCACCAGGGTAAACGTGTGAGTGGACGTGTGCTATCTGCTTCACCAGCTAATAAAAAAGTAGTGACAACTATAGTTACATTAAAATAATGATAACAATAACAATGAAGCCTAGAAACCTCTATGAGGCAGCTCTATTTTGTCACATTAGATTGCTGTTACTCAATAATCAATGTGATTGAATCTAACAGTACCAAGTCCCCTTTTTTGAGCATTTAAAAAATATTTAATGGAACATTTGCATTTCTTCTTTTTTTTCCATTTTAATAATTTTATTGGGAGCTCTTACAGCTATTATAACATTCCATACATCATCTGTATCAAACACATCTGCACAAATACTGCCACATTCATTTCCAAATATTTTCCACTTGAGTCCCAGGTATAAGCTTCTCTTCCCCCCCCCCCCCAACCCCCCCGTTTTTTGCAGGGGACATCACGGCCTCTGGTGGTTGTGGTGCTCCTGAGAGCTGCCACCAGATTTGAACCATGAAGCCCTACAGGCCATAGTCCCGCACTCAACCACTTACGCCACCGGGGCTCAGCCCTCCCCCCGATTTTAATGAATCATTTTATTGGGTACTCATACACCTCCCCTCACGATCCATATATACATCAATTGTATGCAGGCCTCATTTGTACACTTGTTGCCACCATCACTCTCAAAACATCCTCTCTCCACTTAGGCCCTCAGTTCCAGCTCCCCTTATTTCCCTTTCCCCTGCCCCCCATGAACCTTTAATAATTTACAAATTATTCTTGCTCTTTCCTATCGTACACTGTCCAATGTATCCCTTCACTCACTTCCTTGTTGGCCATGCCCCAGAGAGGAGGTTATATGTCGATCCCTGCATTAGTTCTCCCTTTCTACTCCAGTGCAAGTCCCACTTTAACAGATAACGCATCGTGGTCATAGTTTGAAGTCTGGGACCAAGAGTGTTACTCTATTAACTTCTCAGCATTTGCAGACTGTGTCTGTGTCATCGCTTCAGATCTCAGATTTAATTCATGTAGCGTATCTATGAGGAAGCAAGTCACTATTTCCTTCTTAGTCTAATTGGAATAAATTATATTTGGTTTCTGTCTTCTGGGAAATAAAACAGATGGAGAATCAGGAGTGAATGCAAAATTGGCAAATCAAATCAACACCCAAAATATAAATGAAGGTCCTTTAGGGATTAAGCTCCACTTAAGCAGTTATGTTAAGTAATTGTTCTTTTCTTTTTCTTCTTCTGAGTATTTTGATATTTCCTTATTTTATATTTCATTAGCAGTTTGCTTAAATTTCTAGAAATTAGAGAAAGCCTCTTTATTTCTGAATACAACATAGAGACACCATTTCACTCAGGGATATCAAGGTGATGCCAATTGCTAGTGATTCCATAGGATAGGGTAGAACTGTGCTCATAGGTTTCTAGAGAATAACTCTCTACCAATGTAGAATCCCTCCTCTTCCTCTCCTGGAGGCCAGTAGTTTTGAACTCCTGACTTTCGTGTTATCGGAGCAACAAGTTACCACAACCCACCAGTACTTCTATTACAGGAATAATGAAAAGTAAGAAAATATTATTGGAGAATGACAATCCAATGTAAGCCTTCAAATTTACAAAGCATTCCTTCTCAGGGACCTAATTCCCCAGGGCATTCATGAAATAAGTAATACAAACACAAATGGTGGCTGTTGTGCTAATTCCAACTCATGATGGCCGGAGAACAAACACATTGTCTTGGAAGTAAAAGTGAGGACAGCAAGATTCTGTCTCCTTACTTTGGACATGCTATCAAAAAGGACCAATCCTTAGAGAAGAGAATCATGCTTCCTAAAGTACAGAGTCTGCACAACAGAGGAAGGCCCTTAATGAGACGTATCGACACAGGGACTCCAATTACAGTTTCAAACATAGCAATGGTTGTGATGATGGTAACTCAGAACCACATCCCACACATGGATATTGCAGTAAGTAAGAAGATGCTTAGACAAACATACAGCACTTTTCACAGACTACCTGATGCTGAGTCAATAGGGGAAGTTAATTATGAGGTTCTCAAATGCTACAGCTTAAATCATTAGTTTTCAAAGCATCACAACCAAGACAAAACAAAATGAAAACAAAAACAAAATAAAACAATGTTATATAAGGTACTCAAGTTCCACAGACATTAATCAGTAAGGATATGTTTTTTTTTAATGGAAAGAAAGCAAAACCCAGAGTTTAAAAATTATAATCAGATTTGGAGTATCTCATTTGGTGAGATTAGTGATGCAGTGGTAGTCCCTGGAGGGAGGATTTGGTTTCTGGTCCATGTACCTCATGTGAAGTCACTACTCATCTGTCATAGAGAGTTTCATTTTGTTGCAATGTTGAAAATGCTCATCAGAATTATTAGACTAAGAATAATGTGGCGGTCATGTGCTTAGGCAATTTCATGATTGAGCTGTAGGGGTGGAGTCTAGCCTATTAATCTGGAGATAGCCATTGATTAGCCAATGAAACCTCTGTGTGGGCATGACTTTCTCCTGAGACTTCTGGGAAATCTTGCAATATTTCCCTCATGAAGAAGAGAGGCCATCTTCCCAGTTGTTGGGAGTCGGTTTCAGAGACGACAAACTACACAAGACAAGATCCCAGCATCTAATGAACCGAAAGAGCTGGAGGAGAAGCCACATGGCCTTGCCCTGATGGAACTAGTCCTCTGAAGCTGGAGAAGCTTTGTGGAGTCCCCTGCCAGTGCTGAGCTTCTTCTACCACTACTGGTTGCTGTTGATGGACCCTGAACCCTGGGAGCAAGGAACCATGAGGCGACCACTGCCAGCTCCGGGACTCAGCACCCACGGTCCATCACGTAACCTCATGATAAATGGAAAACAAGTTTCAAGTTGCAAAGAATTTTGTCTTGCTTGGTTCCACAATCAATACTCATAGAAACAGCAGGCAAGAGATTAAATGACACATTGCATTGGTAGAGCTGCAACACAGATCCTCTTTAGAGTGTTGAAGAGCGCGGGTGTTATTTGAGGACTAAAGTGCATCTGGCATTAACCACTGCATTTGTAATTACCTCCTCTGGATGAGAAAGTTGGACATAAACCAAGGACACCAAAGAAAATACATGTATTTGAGGAATACATGCATTTGAGTTGTACAGTGGTTTCAACAGTGGGCTCAAACATAAGAACAATTGTGAGGACATCACAGGGCTGGGCAGTATATTCTTCTGTTGTACCCAGGGTCATTATGCATCAAAACCAACTTCATGGCACTGAACAACAACAATAATGTATATAACTACAGGCTAGATGTAGTGAACAACAACAAAAATCCATTCCACTCTATTTCCAGAAAATGAAGTTAACACTTCAAATGGCTATAAACGTATGCTGCTAATTGCTCTCATAGGTTGTTCCATTCTGTTGGGGAAATCCAGTCTGACTCCCCAGTCCTTCTGTACTGTAAAGTGTGGAGTTATCTGATTCATGAATTCTTAAGTTGATATCAAAACCCCAATGCTCCCACCATTATGCCTCATGTGTATATTACCTACAGCCTGCCTCTTCTCAACCTAACATTATTTAGCTTCTTTTTATTATTCTATACTAATAATCATGGCTACTTTCTCTTCACACAATTTGTCAATAAAAGAAAAGGACACTCTGTGGATATATTGTCATGTCTCATCTTTCGTAGTCTCATATGGAAATAGTAAATGATATTTAATATCAATATTCATTAGAATGCAATCTGTGTACCTAGCTATATGTCTAACTATTAGCAGGTCTGTCTTTTTACCTGTTGATATAATTATTGAATTTTTCCTTGAAATTTGACCTTGCAATTTAAAATTGTCACTATGCTTTCCTTTGTGGACTTCTAAGGATATGCTAATGACAAATGATTATCATTAAGGATAGTGGCATCAATCCCATTATAATTCATATCAAATAAAACTCCTTAAGGGATGATTTTTTAAAATAAAAGAAAATAATTGAATTTTCTTGTTATGTTGATGGATTCAAAAATGTAGTAGGCAAAACTGCACATTAAAAATAGAGTATTTCTAGGTATTTCAGAATATGAATCCATGACCACAAATTACTGGATGAATTGAGAAGTTGACATGAGTAACTGTGTGTATCAGTCATGAACTATTTTGGGAGAAAGTGACCCAACATAAGTAGTTCTGAAGAATTTGAATGCAGAAGATGATTTTGTTTACAATAAATATTACATGAGTTGGCATTATAAAACATGTTGTAATTCTCACATTTTTTTGCTCAGTCTGAAACATATTGCTTCTTAATTACTATACATAACTTGTTACAAGACAAAAGATTTAATTTATTTCTAAGAAAAGTATTACATAATTTAGAAAAATATTAATAATATATTCTATCTTACAGATAAGCCATTCTATGATCTAAGATGGAAAGTAATTGAATAGATGATATTTGACAAAAGTAATTAATGTTCTTATGAACGGGTAGAGTAACTTTGAACTTCATAGTAGACTGAATAATAGAATATCTTTTTTGTATATTTGTGAGTGATCCCTTGTTTACAATGGATATTGATATCCAATGTCAAGCTCATAAAAATTAAACTGACTTTAAAATTCTGTCATTTAATTCTGTGTAACTGAATGAGTTTTAAAAAAAAAGAGAGATTGTTCTGCTGAAAGCCAAGCTATTCAGTTTTTTTTATGTACATGAATAACTTTTTAATTTTATTTTTTAAATAAAGATGAGTATTATTCACGCTCCATGAAAACAAATTAATAGAATAAAGCTAATGATATTTATACTGGAAAACATTTCAATTACTTGAAAAAGAGGCTGACATTTATTAAAATGATTTCTCTTTCTATAAAAAACGTTCACAATAAAATTTCACATTGTTAACATTTCAAACTACTTGAAGATTTTATACTTTCTCAAAGTTTAAAAGATAGAGTAGAAACAAATGTAAATTTTATTTGAAATACAAATAGATTTTAAGTGTATTTACTTTTATTATAAAATGCTTATAAACATTCATTAGCAGGAAACTATTTAAAATTGCTGTTAGTTCCACTGCCTGATATTGGCATCTTGATATTAAGAAGTCAAGTTTGTTAAAGACAAATGCCAATATGCAGTTGTTATATTGAATTAAGTGCATAGGTCCCAAAAAATTACTTGTGTTTAGAAGCAACCAATCGTACATTGAAAGCAAATGGAATTCAGTTCTTATACTTGCAGAATATTTTGTAAATCGAAGAAAAAGGAAGCAACTATATGTAGCCTATTCTTTCAAATTGTCCAAATCTCAACATTAAAACTTCAATATACATGTCCAATATTCTGTAAAGGCAGGAGTGGTCTTTTATCTACTCAAGTAACATCATCTGCAAGATATTTTCCACAAAACCAGCAAGGTTTCACCATACATCCTCCTTAGAACTAGAAATATAAGAATGAATGTAGTCATGCTTAGATGTAAATCTGTTAAGAAAACAACATATTGTTGTGAATTCAAGTTGTATATCAGTAGAGTGTCACAAGGTTGATGACAGATGGGGAAAGACTATAATCCAAGAAAGGAGTGTGCAACTTAAACTTTATAATTTAATGATGTGCCTGAATTTGCACTGTAGAAATTAATGCAAAGTAAAACTATGGCTTCTCTAATTTTTAGGTGAATTTTCCTCTAGGTATTTAAAGCTATTGTTACTCTACCCCACCTCTGCTTCTTCTATCAGTATTGCATTTACTTCATTGTGATTGACTGAACCTCCACTGTGTAAAGAATTCTATGTTTGGAAATACTAGAAAATAAGATCTATAATACCATTTGTAAATTATTTTTTATTATTTTTTCTCTTAAAATATTTCCTTTTCTTTATCTGACCAGTAATATATAGCTTTCCTGTAGTAATGGGTAACTTTTCAATACTGATGAAGAATAATATGATCTTTCAATTACATATATTTTTCAATTAATCTGTATCATTTCTTGAGTATTCACCTCCTGGCATTAGCATTGAATACATATTTGGTCAAAAATAGATGTTAGGTGAGCTAACACTGACAGATCAACATAATCAAAACTATCACATCAAACAAAATACTGATAATTTAGATGCTATTTAAAACTTGCATAACTCAACCTTTACAAGTAATAAACAGAAAACTTCCTGTGATGAATTGTACATCTCCGTGGATATCTGTAAACTGTTTAGCAACTGGATATTTACCAACATTGTAGGGCACAGACATCCGCTATAAAGGGATAATCAGTACACTCTGGACAAGAGCTTTCATATCAGCTTCACTAGAAACTACAGTAAGATTTATATAACTATGAACACACAGTCTCAAAATAAAGGTGCACAACTTCTTTATTTTTTAATCTACTTAAGTACAAGTATATTGTTGACAACTCATTACATTTACTTGATATATTTAATAGATTATGACCAACAATCTGAAAAATACAATTTTAAAGCATGTTGCTAAAATGTCATTGGGGCAAAATGTATGTGCTTTCCTCAGAACCTCTGTGAACCAGAAACCTTTCAGAGAAAGAAAACTAATATTTCACACACACACACACACACACACGCACACACGCACTTCTATTCCTACACCTTCATGGTGGAGTGGAATTTCTTACTCTTGCTCTTCTACTTAGGTCTCTGTAACTCTCACCAAATTCTTGGATGGGGCTACAAATAGGGCCTGTAAAATACCAGGCCAGTTTTCATCATCGCTCCACTTTTTCAAAGGATGAGCCATCTTTGAACCAGAAGCAGGAGACAGAACCCTGAGGACCCTGGAGGTATATGTAGCTCAGAACGAGATCTTGTTCTGAAGAGGTGAAGGCCACTGAGACCAGAAGCTTCACAGACTGTGCCTCAGATTCAGGGCAGCAGCACCAAGGTGATGTGATACTTTCCCACTGTGGAACTTTGGAACATAAAGACAGGTGAGCTAACTTCCTGGATATGGTCAAGATCAAGGGGTCATGTGACTGAAAGACTGAGAAGCAGAGATTTGTCTGCTAGTTGGGGAGACCAAGGACTGCATCCTTACTGTTATAATCTATCGATTTCCCTAATACACCCCTTTTGGAAGTTACTTAATCTCCTATCAACTTGAGTGAAGGAGTGGAGTCTAGCCTGTCAATCAGCTCATAGCCAATGAACTCTCTGTGTGGACATGACATTCTGAGGATTTGGGGAACTTCTACTTTCCTTCCCGAAGGCAGAACAGCCTCCCTGTTCCATCTTCCTGCTGACAAGACACAAGGAGTTATGCTGATGAAGTGAGAGACCTGGAGCTGGAGGAGCTAGGGCTGAGATGTTTCCATCACTACTAGATCCACAAGATTTTCCACTCACCACCCTGTGATCTTCCTGCATGTAGTGCATCACATGTGTTGTGTGAGTCTGGGGAGGAATTTATAAACTGGTATTGGAAAAATGGGCTGATATTAGACAAATGGACTTGAATTGGACTATTTTCTTAAATCCCTTTCTTATACACAAATGGGTATTTCTGGATTTGCTTTTCTAGTCAACCCGGATGAACACAACCCTATAATTGTGAGTATTACCTGGGAGTCTTATGTGCCCATTGCAATAAATCATCAAATACATCATAGTTGCAGAGTGACAGGGGAGGTTTCTTGGGGTGAGAATAGGTAGGGCTGAGCCCCGGTGGTGTAGTGGTTGTGCGCGGGACTGCGGCCCACTGGGATGGAGGTTCAATTCCAGCAGTGGGACTGGGCCTCCTACTCCCACCACGGAGAGCAGTGATGCCCCCCTCCAAAAAAAAAAAAAAAAAAAAAGAGAATAGGTAAAGAAGGATGGACCACGCAGTCTTGCTTAGCTTCTGCCTTGTAGCAATTAGGAAGCCAGAGGAGGGCAGGCATGGCCCTCCAACTCCATTTTCCAGAATGTTCTCTTCCTTATCAATTAGATTCTGCTCATAAAAATAAATATACAAAATGTAGATAAGTAAAATCCTACATGCTCATTTTGAATTACATAATTCAGTGATAAAAGGCACTGAAGGATATTTATTCAACAAGTGTTGAGATTATCATACCGAGCTAGGGCACAGATAAGAGAAAAACAAAACATTAACATGAAACAATTTAACAAAAAGTATTAATAAGAAAAGGATTTTTTTATTGTAGCATATTTAGATCACCTACCTATCCAAATTGCTATCTCTATATGGCATGCTTCTGTTCCACTGTCAGTAAAAACCAAGAGGTAAGTGTATTGTATTGAATGTGTCTGCTACTTTGCATAAATATTAATAACCATAAAGAGGAAGTTGATGTCATGTGCTCATTTTACCATATTTTCCTTTGCCACAATTCATTTTGTAAGTGTTTTAGAGTGTAGTCTGTGTTTGTGGCTAAGGTCCCATTTTGGAGGGAGGTCTCTGTTAGCAAATTAGAGTGGCATGAAATTGTATACCTTAGTTCATTGTAGGTTATGACATAAATCTCAATGCTTTCTTTCCCTTGATGAGACAGTCTGCCAAAATATTAAAAACCACACTTCTGTGGAAGCCTACCCTTGTATATGTGTGTGAACTCAGTTTTCCTTTTGAGCATTGATATAAATAAGAAGACTAGCTTTGATTTGGGGATCCTGTTTGGCTTCTGCTTTGGGATCATACATTTGAGGCTGAATGGTTCCCCAAACCACACTAACCATCTCCTTAAAATTTTATCAGTTTCTATAATACATTTCAGTAAATCGGAGAATCATGGGAACATTCTAAGGGTGGAGAAAATAGAGATGTACAATACCTTGTCAGTTGGACATCTTTTATCTCCAATCGTTTCAAATTGCACCTAACTACAAAAATAAAAATAGCTCAATAAAATCTAGGATTGAGCAAATATCACCATCTTCATCTCTGAAAAATTTTCTTTCTTGTGTTGATTTCTTTCTTGTGTTGACTGTACATTTCTCCATTTTCTTGCCTGCAGCATTCATTAAGCCAATTAGAGTCTTCCTCAGACAACCTATAGCAATTTCCCAATGCTGTTGCTCTTTAAAGCCATTGAGTTGGCTCTGACCCACAATGACCTTAAACACAACAGAAGGAAACACTGCATGCTCCTGGGCCATCATCACATGTGTCCCTAAACCTGAGGTCATTGATGCACCTACTATATAAATCCCTCTCTTTGAGGGCCTTCTTTTTCCATACCCCTCAATTTTCCCAAATATGATGTCTTCTCCAAGTACTGATCTCTGCTGACAATATATTCAAAGCATGTAAGACAAAGTCTGGCCATTCTTGCCTCTAAACTTAAGCACCCTGGACTTACATCTTCCAATAAAGGTCCATTTGTGGTTTGTCAGCAATCCATAGTACTTTTAAATTTCTTCTCCAGCCTCACAATTCAGATGCTCATATGAATCAGTTATGGTCACCCTTTTAAATGATGAGCACTATTGAGACTTAGATTGATAAGAAAACAAACAAACAAAACATTCCAACATTATTTTATCCTAAAATTTAATAATCTATGTTTTCTTTTATTTTGAGGTCTTTCTCTGTTTATATGATCATTGTCACTCAGTTCTTGTTTGCTGATTCCAGATGGATCTTGGCTCAAAATATGTTGACTTGTTTTTCACTAACTATGCAAATACTTTAACTCTGAGGATAATCTTGAAAAGAATCATTCTTCCATAGTCATCCTTATTCAATATACAGCTTTCACATATATATGATGCAATGGAGAATATTATTACTTAGGTCAATTGCACCACAGTTCTCAAAATAAAATCCTGGCACTTCCATAGTCCACATAGGTTTTTACAGTTTACCAAATGCAATGCATCTTTTTATCTTTTGACTGCTGCTTCCATGAGCATTGATTTTTGTTACAAACAAGACAAAATCCTTGACAACTTCAGCTCTTCCTCCATTTATTTTAATTTTACTTATTTGTCCAGTTGTAGAATTTTTGTCTTCCTTACAATGTGTTGTAATCCACAATGAAGACTCTTGACCTTCATCAGCAAGTACTTCCTATCTCCTCACTTTCAGCAAGCGAGGTTGTGATGTTTACATATTGCAGGCTGTTCATAAGCCTTTCTACAATCCTCATCCCACACTCTTCTTCATTTAATCCAACTTCATTGATGATATGCTCAGCAGATAGACAGAACAATTACTGAGAGCAACAATTTGGAAACATGCTTTTCCTGATTTTAAACCATGCAGTATTCCCTTGTTCCTTTAATTTCCATTCTTTTCAAGATTACCCTCAGTTTATTATGCTCCACAGAGTTGAAGTTTTTTGCATAGTTAATGAAAAACAAATAAACATCTTTCTAATATTCTCTGTTGTAAGCCAAGAGCCATTTGGAATGAGCACACAAGAACTGAACAACTAGGATCATAACAAGGATCATAGCTAGAAAATGCAAATATGGACAGATTTGAGTGTTGGACCTACTATTCAAAATGTTGATGCAAAGTGCCAAAGTGTCCCAATTTAAACCATCTATATACAATAGAAGAAAACATGGGCCAGTCTCTTGCCATCATCCCAATCTCCTTTGGTTTGCAGTCACTGTACCATTCAATGTAAATCACAGTCTTTGTCTTCCTCTCTTAACCCATACTTTACCAAGCTTGGTGTCCTCTACCATTTGGTCTTTCCAGATATCACGCCCAAAGTGAATGAGACAGAATCTTCCCATCATTACTTCTAAGGAGTACTCTTGCTATGCTTTGTTCATTATTCTGGAAGTCCATGATATACTCAATATTCCTCACCAACACCACAATTCAAATGCCCCATTTTTTCTTTTGCTTTCTCTATTTATTTTCCAGCTATTGCATGAATATGCAGTTACTTAAAAGTTTAATGAAGTTTGATCTTATTTCTTATGGCTGTTTTTATTTTGTTTCTTCTTTTATCATATCAAGGAAATAATCCTTGAACTCAAAGGTCTCAAGCCATATTAATATGCTGAACTTTAATGCCACTTTCTTTTTAGTATAATAAAGCATTTAAATAAATTATTACTTCCAAGTTCAGATAACTATGTCCTTTTCTTAACTCTGCAAATTGAACTGGACCTTTGGAATACTTTAGCTGCATATTATATGGGGTCTAAATCCCAATTCTTATGCAAAGTAGTGTATCAAACTATTGTGGTAGCAGATATTATTATTTTCATGGTCTACATATAAATTTAGTTTTTATAGGTTCATTTCCATGCATACAACTACTTAATGTTTAGATTCGTGTGAATTCAATTTCTAAAATCTTACACTGTTTTGTTGCTGTTTTCCCTTGCCCACAGATAAGGGTGCTTGGGCTTTTCAGCATATGTCTATTACTTTGGATAAATGCATAATATGTAAAATGGATAGAAAGACTACAGAAAATTCATAGATAATGACCTCATGATTTCATCATGTAATTTGACAACCACTGCAATCAAGTCTCTGCTGACTCATAGCAACCCTGGAGGACAGGGTAGAAGTGTCCCTGTGGCTTTTGAGACTTTAACTTTTTTGTGAAGGGGCATCATTGCTCTCTGGTGGTCATGGGAGCTACCCAGCCTTGCTCCTGGAGAGCTGCTGCTGGATTTGAATCGCCAAGCCAGTGGGCCAGAGTCCCGCACTCAACCACTATGCCACCAGGGTTCAGCCCCGAGACTTTAGCTTTTTAAGGAAGTAGAAAGCACTATCTTGATCTCCTGGTGTGGTCTCTGGTTTCAAACTGTTGACCTTTGGTTAGCAGCCCAATATATAACCTCTAAATCACCCAATCTTTATAAACTCATTTTTTTCTAGTTCATATGTCCCAGAAAGAAGTGGACTATATTACGTCATTAGAATTACAAGGGTGCTGATATACATTTTAATCTAATTCATCTTTGTAAAACATGTGGAAGTCGACAACTATAGTGACTAACTGGAGAAAAAAAAAGCAATGATTAAAACTTTATTTTTCCCCATTTGTTATGTTTGCCCTCCTTTTAAGAGAGTTAGAACACTTGTATTATGTTCTGATAGAGATAAGTATAAGTTTCCCTCCCTTCTGTTAATATATAATTCAAGTCTTAAAAATGTGAATTTACGCACACAAATTTATGTGCATATACAGGCACCTTTGAGTTTTGAGTCCTTGCTGAGAACTATGCAGAATATCAATGTTAGCAACATAATAATCTTCTTCAAGATAACTCTTCCACTTGAGATAGGAAAAATGAACACGCAAATAACAGCAATGCTGCAAAGATAAATATTATATAATTATAAATGATGTGACAAATAAGTGCATATGAATTATTCTGCATCTTGACAATTAATGACTCCTAAACAAAAAACTATAATTATTTTCACAGAGCAAAAAATCAGAAAAGTTGAATTATATGAAAAAGAAGGTGATATTAGAATTGGCAGTAAGGATTACTAATCAGCTGTGGTAAGCAGATGACACAACTTTGCTTTTTGAACATAAGGATGACTTGCTGATAAAAATAAAAGATTACAGTCTTCAGTATAGATTCCCACTCAATGCAAAGAAGAGCAAAATCATCACAACTGAACCAATAGGTAACAGCATGATCAAAGGATAAACAACTGTCAGAGAGTTGTCTTGCTTGGATTCACAATCCCTGCTCACAGAAACAGCATGTAACATTAGGTAAATGTGCTGCCCAAGATCTCTTTGAAGTATTGAAAACCAAGGACATGGTTTTCATTACTAAGATGATGTCTGTCCCAAACCATAGGTTATCAATGGCTTGACCTCAAATGAATCAATGCATTTGAATTGTGGTACTGTTGCAGAATTTTGAAAGTACCGTGAACTACTAAAAGACAAACCTATCTCTCTTAAACGAAGTGCAGCCAGAGTGCTCCAGAAGCAAGGATGTGAGATTTTGTCTTCTCTACTTTGGAAATCTTGTCAGGAGATCCCAGTCCCGGAAGAATGACATCATGTTTGACAAGGTGAAGGGTAGTGAAAAAGAGGAAGGTCCTTGATGAGCTGGAGTGTTGTCATGGCTACAACGGACTTCGTCATTAGAACAGTTGAGAGGCTGGCTCAGGATCGGGTAGTGTCTTCTTCTGTTGTGCGTAAGGTCACTCTGAGTCAGAAGTTCCCTGAGGCCACCCAACAGCAAATAAAAAACAAATGAAAACTTATCCCAACACTGAAAGCAATCACTAGTACAAGGAAAATGCTACATAGATGTTTGTCATTATCTCTTCATTTAAATCATGTTAAACAAATAATAATGTAGGGTTAGTTCTAGAAAAATGTTTCAGTCATGTGGAAACATTTGCAGTCTGTCTTGTTGAAGCATGACAAAGCTAGACATCATCATTAATAATTTAAACTATCACCACACATGCTAGATATAATTTAAAGATATTGTTTTCCCTGTTGTTCAGGGAATTCCGACTCTGTGATCAAGAATGAGACATTGCATGGTCCTTTGCCAATGTCACAATCATTGAAATCATTTCTATAGACAATGCTTCAATCTATTGTAAGGTCATCTTTGCATCAATCCCTTACTATTTCATGCAAGATTTCCATTGCCAGAGATTATATGTTCACTACTTATTATTTCTTTTTCTTAAAGAGAAAGCTTAAATATGCCATAACAATCTTCTTTTCCTTAGTCATTATTGCTTGCAAAAATATATACTCACATTTTCACTTTTTTGACATAAAATTATAAAAGAAATCTCAATAGCTTTTGGGTACCATCTGTATAGTTCATAAATTTAATTTGAATATTTTTGACAATAATCACTTCATTTATCAATTATTGGCAACTTTTTGTAGTAATATCATTATATTTCTTATGACTGGCATTGTTAGGTACAGAGCTGGCTTTTTGCTGGTCAGCTACAACAGACAATAACTACTAAAACAATTAAATCAAGCTAGGCAGCAAATGCATTATGCTTTATTTTTGTTTTGTTTTATTTTTATCCTAACCAATATTGTATGAGAAATGACAGGTTCAGAGGAAGTGACATTTTTATCCCCCACCTTGCCTCTACACATAATTGAGGTGCAGCCAGCCAACAATTTAATGTAGTCCTTAAGCACAGACTAGTTGTCATTGCGAGGTGCCACCAAGTTGACTCCAAATCAGTGACCTTAATTCTGAATAACAGAATTAAGCACTGCATAGCCACGCATCATTCTCACAAATATTGTCAATCTGAGCTTACTGTTGTACCCACGGTGTCATTCCATATCATTGACAGTCTTTTTCTTTTTTTCTCCAAACCATTCATTAGGACTAATCCAGACATCATACCATTCCATATTTTAGCCATCTCAATTGGTGTTGAACAATCACTGCCAAAATCAGTTTAAAATTTTTTCCTCCTCCCTGAGCAATTTGATATCACCCTCCACCTTACCCCCTACCTTATCTTGGTTGTAATCTATTGATTTTCCTATCCTAGATTTCACATACTGAAAAACATAGAAAAATATATAACAAAGAATCAAGAAGGCTACCAACAATGACAAAATACAACAGAGACAAATCCCAATGTGACAAAAAATAAACAAAACAAACAAAATATTAAAAACCATAACAAGCCCAAAGTGTATCAGAAGGGAGATTCAGTGACAAGGTTGTAACCACACATGTCAGATTTATCACTATTATTCACTATAGTTGTCGCTCATTTAAACTGTGCTTGAGAACAGGGTTATTCCCCTCCCTCACTTATGGTTAGATGCTTCAATGGACTTTTGGCTTCTGAGCACCAGAATCACTGCATTTAAACTCTGAGACTGCTTCTTTGAATCCTCTACTTGACTAGACCAGGTGTCTTTCTTCAGGGACTGGTCTTTCCTAATGTGTCCTAGTACAATGTTTCCAGTTGTTCTGGTACCTAAACCATATATCATTTCCAAATATTGTCCCTTGCCCTTTGTGTAAAAATTTTGGATTTCATTATCCAATAATGATCAGTATATCTTTAGAACATGTGGGATCAACTCCAAACTGAAGATATTGGTAGAATTCTTCAATTACTTCATCACCATTTTTAGTGATTTACGAATACATTTGAATAATACATGTTTTTATTGAACTTCCTGGTAGAAAAATATATAACGAACAATCAAGAAGGCTACCAACAATGACAAAATACAAGACCAATCCCAATGTGACAAAGGTGTCCCTCACAGCTCTTCAAGGTCCATCTTGAAGTAACAATTTGCAGGGCAATGCTATGTCAGTCCTCTTGATTGTGTTGTGATCAACAAAGTAAACTATATGATTTTCGAATTTAAAACATCCTGTTGTAGTCCATCTCAGCTCACTAAGCCAACATTCCTAAATTCGTAGTTCATAACTGATGCTTGCACCTGTTTCTTCCCATTTTGAGTTCTGCTCCATCACATCAGCAAATTAAATTCCGAGAGACTTTGTGCCCACAGACTTTACTTCATTTGTTTTGCTAAGGTCCAGTCTGCTTTGAGAAGACAGTACTTCCTCTGTCATTTTTGCAGTGCCTTCCCATCTGAGGGCCATCTTGTGGAACTCTCTCTGGCAATATTTTACTTCTATCCATTAGCTAGCTATTCAGTAACTCACAGTGTTTCGTTGTTATCCATAGCGTGCCATTGGCTAATTCCTCTGTTCCTTCCTTGTTCCTTGTCTTATTCTTGGAGCTCTGCTGAAACCTATTCAATGTGTATAATCCTGTTGGCATTTGAATTACCAGTGACATAACCTTCAGATTCAGATTCACTGCAATACACAAACCACAACAGGAAATCAAACTGCCAGACAAGAGGTGGAGCATAATGTGTATATGTACTGTGGTGGCTTGTTTGTGGTATAGTGTTCATGTGGTGGGCTGTGTGATCTGCAAGGATAAATGTTCAAAACCAACAGTCATTTCTCAGCAGAAAGATGGGACTCGCTACCGTCATAAAGAGTCACAGTTCTATCTCTCCCTATATGGTCACTATGAGAAATCACTGACTCCATGCCAGTGAGTTTTTGAGTCATTTTCTTTGACAGGCCACCCCTATTATCTTAGCATCACAGGACTCTGTATTGTTCTTTGTGGGAAATACTGAGGGGTTGGGGAATTTTATTTAATTGCCTAATTTGAAACCTCAAAATTAACCTAAACACTTTCTGTCACTCCAATCTTAAGAAACACAGTTTTGAATTACAAGAAATGGGCAAAATGAATTCTGGGTTTCAGGAAAAATGGTTACATTGACTAAACATTAGAGTCTATATACTTAATTTGTGTGTATTTCTGGCAGACTTTATAACTGATTTTGTTTTCATTAGGGCAGTACAGGCAAGGGAAATTCCAAGGAAGAAGGTGGCACTAGTGTGCCACTGTGCACTAGTGTGTGAGAGGGAGACACTGTGCACTCGTGTGTGGGAGGGAGACACACTGAAAACATCCTGCAGACCCTTTGCCCAATAATTACTGGTCTTGGTAAAGATCTGGAATCATCAAGAACATGACCATTTAAATTTTATATTTTTGAAGTATACATCATGTATGGCATTTTAGAAGGAAAAAAAGTTATTGAAAGTGTTATTTCTCCTAAATTGTGACAATTAAGTGGCAATCTCTCGGTATTTATAAAAGGCACTCACCAAACACGTTTCATTCCCCAACGATGCTTCCAAAGCTACATAAAAACAGCAAATCTACTCATAGTTTTTAATTTTCCCCCAAAATTTCAAAAAGAAGTGTCATAGCGACATCAACTTCTTGGACCTAATTATGGAATAATTATAGGTGTGCACCTCTTCCTAGTTATGCAGACAGTGATCCACTACATATCCTTTCATGGTTCCATACCATAGAGTAATAATAGGGTTCAGAAATCACAATGTGAGACCACAATGATGCAGAAGTAATTTGCTATGTATGAAGAGATTATTGATCTCTAACTAGCTCTCTAGTTCCTGTTCTATCCTGACTCTGTGTGGCAGCAGGAAGATAATGTCCCAGCCCCCATGACCGGCTGCCTGCCTGCCCTGTGCCATGTATACATCCTTGAGTCATTTAAAAGAATGGGCTGTTACAAGCATGTCCAACAGATTTTGAGCACGAAGCATGTGATGCTTAACTCTGATGCAGCAGTTTTTCCCCTGCTGGTGACCACAGGACTGCGATGGTGATGGAGGAGGAAAGGAAAAGTGAGCAGGGAAGAGACAGAAGCAGAGAAGGGAAGCATGATGCTGGAAGGACCTAAAGTCCATAAAGAAGGCAAGTGTGAAGGACAGAGAGGAAGTTAGCCTGCTACAGCTTTCCTGGAGGGGCAGGGCAGGTGGAGATAGAGTGAGTTCAGAAGATAGGCCAGTGGGCAAGCACAGGTCTTAGAGACTACAGCTAGCACTGTGGACTAAGGGTAGTGGACTCAATTTTTTCTCCCTGTCCCTTGACTTGCCCAGGGACCAGCCTGCACACTTCTTTCCGGTACATGGCATGGTGCTTGTACAATGTCCAAACCACATAACTTCCTGATTTCCAGAACATGTCATAGATACTACTTGACACCTCTGTGTACTCGCTGTCCTTTTATGAACAAGGTCATCAGAGTTATGTGAGGGTATACTCTTGGATTGTAGTGATCTCACCGTGCAGAAGTAAGTTAGCATTTACCTGGGATGTGTGAAGTAGACATTTAGATATTTTGAGAAAGGAAAAGGAAATATTCATAGGAAGTTTTCTTTGGGGGACTCAAATTATGGGCAGTTGTACAATTCACTTTTTATAGATGGCTTAATTTCTGTGCTAAATGTAAGTTGATGGGATAATTTGAAACTCTAGTTACTCTTTAATTATTGTCCTTCTTTCCATTTAGCTCTATTAATTTATACATTGCTGTCCTTTTAAAATTTCTCTTTTCATTCTTTACTTTTTATGTCTTGGCTCAGTATATATTTTTTCCTTTCTATATTTAATAACATTATGAATTTTCCCCTTCAGACAACCCATACTCTAGATACTCCAGTTTTATTTATTTTTGTCATGTTCAATATTGTTCCACAAACATGAATTTATCTCAATTTATTGTTTATTGGAAAAGCAATAAAGCATAAAACCATTTGAAAATATTTCCCTTCCATTTACTAACATTTGAGTTACTCTGAATGTAAATATAGGAGTTTGATTTATTTCAATCCACTTGAGGCATCATCTCCTAATTTTCTCTACAAATAATAAAGTATACCACATATAGATTTGTCCATATCATTTTAGAGGCTTGGAGTTCATTGCTAAACTTCATCAGAAAAGAAAAGTATTGTTTTTTTTCTTATTTACTTATTTCTTTGTACAAAAAAGTTGGAATAAAAATTTACAGGGACAATGAGCTATCTACTGTGACTCTTCAAGCCTATGTATCCGTCTTCCACCAAACAAACTTCCCTGCATGATCTGGAAAGAAGGTCCAGATGATACCTTCCCATTCTGGCTGGGCCTGGTAATGAGATTTCTCCACCTGTTTCTCAGAGGGTTCAGCAGGATAGCATTCTAGGGAATCTGGTTCACAAGTACTCACAGCTGAATCTCATTAGGATATTCTTCCACATCTTCTGACCAGATCCTTGTAAGGAAAGCATGCTGGTGAGAGTTGGAGACTTTGGCTAGCAGAGTCATATCAAATCATCCACTACCATAATAGCGTATTATCTAATTCTGACCCAATGGATATGAGAAAGAGTAAAGGATATGGGTGGAGAAGACATACAGGAGAAGAATTTATGAAAATTGTTTACCTTTTTGGTTAGCAACAGCATCATCAACAAAAATAACCACAATAAAATAGACAAGTCTCTTCCCATTTGTGCATAAGTACCTCCTTAATAAAATATGTGATATTTGTTTCTATGGCAGCTACTTTGTGCCCACAATTTGCTGGCACACGGGAATGGACAGGTAGAGTTTCTTGATATTTGGTACTAAACATACTCTAAGCTCAAACTGAGAAAATTCACAGTTGACTCTTCATTAATGTGAATTTCTTAGCAGAGAAAATCTGTAATCCCAGTACTTATTTTCAATAAATTCTAAAATCTTGCTAACACACATGTTCTCTCATTGACTAACATCACTTGGTGGCTCATATACATCAGACTTTCCCTATCAATATCAGACTCACGTAAGAGCCCCTCTCATATAAAATACATAAATCCCAATCTAAAGCAGCAACTTTCCCTCCTGGAGATAGCTCCTCTTTTATAATGGGAAGAAAATGTTAAATAATAATTATTATTTTTAAGATTACTATATTTGTCTTTAAAAAGTTAGTTTTAGTTCTACTCAATATAAGTGAGAGAATCTCTTCATCTTTGCTTTGAAGACACATTTGACTGTACTTATTCCAAGACAGACCATTGCCCTTTCTCTGGCAGTCAACAAGAGCCCTTGTGGGAAAATGGAGTATGAGTTGAGTTTCTAATGCCAAAGTCAAGCAATTCAAAATCACCAGTTGCTCAGAGGAGAGAAAATATTTTTTCTACACTCCTAAAGATTTGCATTTTCAGAAACTCAGAGGAGAGGTCCTGCTCCCTCCTACAGAGTCACAACAGAACCAGGACAGATTGGATGGCTGTTATTTGGTTTGACTGAAGAACCAGAGACCTCAAGACTAACCCTTGGTAGAACCATCGAGATGCCATGTAATCGGGTTCCAAATCCATATTTCTCATAAGAAATAACTGAAAATGAATCGATGTGTTCTCAACACCATATTTTGATCCTAACCTTCTCTTTTTATACAAAACACTACACAGAAATTTCAAAGTAACTAAGTCCAGAGTTAAATAGTCTAATTTAAATAAAAACACAACATTAAAAAGGTTTTAGCAACTTTAGTATGGTCCATACATACCTTGAGATTGATGAGATCTGGCTCTGTGGACACAGGAATGTGGAGAGGAGGAATGGACAGAGAGAGTCATGGTTTGAAAGAGGAATCTCTTTGCATACAATTAACTGAGATCTGCTTTTTGTTTTGTTTTGGGGTTTTTTTGGGGGGGGGGCGGGGGGCGACATCAGTGTCCTTTGGTGGTGGGAGTAAGAGGCCCAGCCTTGCTGCTGGATTTGAATCTCCAACCCAGTGGGTTGCAGGAGATCTGCCTTGCAGATATCCCTCCCCTACTTCTTTGACTTTTTTCACTAGGACCAGGCTGGCTTTCTCTTTAAAAAAAAAAAATTGCCTCATGTGGTCTGCTGTTGGCATTTCTTTAACTGTTTTCTAACATGGGTTTACTAAGTTATCATTAACAGTATCAATAAAATAGTTATCCTTATCATAATTCTTTTCAAAAAACCCTGTCTTAGGGCCCATGTTTTTGAATCTGAAAATAATAAAAAAGTCATAAAACTTAGAAAATTATAGCAAAACACTTTGAACACAGCTGAAAAAGGTTCTGCAAAATTTAAATAATGCATACTAACAATGCTAACTAACTCTGAGTGACTGAACACAAATTGCCTTTGTTTATAAAAATCACATGTGCTTTGCGAAGTCTGATGGTTTGTTTGCCTTCAGATGCAGAACTTTCTTGACATTTCACATTGAAATCCTACAATGTCTAGTACTGATGTGCTTGAGTAAAGGGGGTCTACGGTAGGTGACATAGTCTATCTCCTTTGAGGACACAATAGATCAAGAGAATCAGTTTTCCCCTGCCCTTCTTTACTCATTATCTAGCTCTCACATGCCTTTGCAGCTCAAATCCATTATTTAAGGCTGTCTTTTTATTATGTCTGTTTATTATGTCTGTTGTTTTTCTGCTAACAAGGAAATAAACTATGAACTTTAAGCACTACCTCTCCTATAAAGGTCTTGGGCTACTTTGTTGAGGGTAGAAGTTAACGAAGCTAAAAGCAGTGAATTTCAACACTTTCAGCATATTTTATCCAGTGAAACCAAGGAAGATACAGATACATTTTTTTCAGTAGTGCATATGTGTCCAGTAAGGCATCAGCAAACTGCCTGTGTGTCATTGAGAGAAGATTCTGGTAACATTATCTAAAAGATGAGTGCTGCATCGGAAAAGCAACACAGTTTTTGTGCTTGACTTAGATGGTATCTTGGATAGATTGCATCTTTGATTGCCTGTACCTCAAAATGTTAAAATAATAGATTTTTACAGGTATTGATGCTTAGCTGCGATCTCATGGAAGTCAGAGATTAGTAGCTGGGAGTGCCTGCTTTGTTTTTAAACATTCCATTATGTAGTTGAGAAATGGCAATGTACAGGATGGATGCAACTCAGAAGAAATGTTAGCCTTTTAAAGAAAGTGATGTATCCACTTATGAAAGTGGCACACTGAATGTTACTTGTAAAAAAATATATCAGATGGGCTCATTGTAAAACATGTGTTACCATTGAACTTATAAAAGAAAAACATAAATTAACTAATGTGTGTGAGAGAGTTATGTAGATAGCAATGTAAGCAGAAAGCTTGAAACTAGACACATTTATGTCAAGATGAAAAAGTAGCAAAGTCAATGTAAATTTCCAGAGAGCAAAAGGTCAGCAGAAAAGGTTTGTTCCCTTGAATAACAGCTTTATGGGTTTGCCCCAAAAGTACTACCACTCCCTCCTAGCCAACTGGCTTACATTCAATTATCAAAAGAAGTCCAAACCGATATTGTTGTCATCAATAAGTGATGATTAAACACATAATGTAGTCTTTTTTTTTATAACACCCACACTTTACATATCCAAACAGACTCACTTTCTTGTAAATCCATTCTGTCTCATAGTGACTGTGACAGTGACCTAATCTGGTGTCAATTTGAGGATTAAGAGTGTGGGGGTAGAGGCTAGCCAGTCAATCTGGAGCTAGCCAGTGAGACCTGTGTAGGCATGGCCTTCTCCTATGAGAGTTCTGAGAAATCTGGTACTTCCTTCTTGGAAGCACTACTTTACTCCCTGGGAGACATGAAAGTTGACAAGAAACAGTAAAATGACCAGACATCCTGCTTTTTAACAATTTAACACTGTCCCACAGCATTTTAAAATTAAAATAAATATATTACAATACTATTTTTGCATTCTATGAAAATTTTTATTGCTCCATATAGACCAAATTTTTAATCAAAAACACCTTCCCCTTTTCCCCTTCCTCGCCACCTCCCAAACATCAGTGGTGTCCCGCTTAAAATCTGGTCACTTTAAACATGGTCACTTTAAACCTTTGTGACTTGAGCAAGACAAGCAACATGGATGCAACCAGAACACCAAAGCTGGACAAGTCACAGGGACCCCTGCCATTGCTGAAATCCTTGTACCACTGAATCCAAAGACTTTCAACCCACTGGCTTGTGATCACCCTGCATTTGGATTCATTGCATATGTTTCATGAGTCTGAAGAGGACTTTATAGGTTGGTATCAGACATATGGTTTAATATCGGACTTATGACTTTGGACAGAACTGAATTGAGATGTTTTCTTAATGTACAATTGCTCTTTTATTTAAAACTCTCTCTTATATACACGTGCATGTCTAGGAATTTGTTTCTCTAGTCTACCCAGAATAGCACAGCACCCCTAACGAACAGCAGTTTCTAAGACTATAAATCTTTACTGGAGTCAAAAACCTCATTTGCATTCTGCAAAGTAGCTGGTGGTTTAGAACTGATAATCTGGAGACTGGCAACTTAACATGAAATAACTGTTAAAACAAGTCCCCTTTCGACACACATACCATCTTTGAAATCACAGAGGGCTTTATATTCCTGCTTGTATAGTCTGGGATCCTTTGGGAAAATCTTGGACTGCTAACCATGAGGTAGCTTGTTCAAACTCACTAATTGCTCCCTGGGAGAAAGCAGAAGCTCTCTGCTTCCAGAAAAGGTCACTAGGAGTCAGTATGAGTTTGATATCAGTGGGTTTGGTTTTGCTTTTATCCAGCTAATATATTATTACTTTATAAAATTTATTTTCCTTTCATTCCTAACCAATTTTGAGACTTTTTTTTCTTTGATACCTATAATATGGAAGGGATAAAGTATGGCATGAATTCAGAAAAAAAATTAAGTGGTCAAAAGTGGAATGGAAGATGCAAATATTAGTATCCTTGGATTTAATGAGTTGTACCTAACTGATTTTGACCACTATGAATTAAAACATCATATGATTTACCATGCCAAGAATAATATACTCACTAAGAAGAATGATTTGATATTTGTTGTCCAAAAAGGCATCACAAAGTCCATCATGAAGTACAATGCTGTCTTCTCTAGGATCATGGTTAAATGTGTTTATGAAAATCCAATCAGGCAGTGGACAGATGGCGTGCCCAGCCATGCCTCCTCCCCAAGACTCCTTGCACCTCTTCAGCTCAGAGCAAAGGCCAAGCTCACTTATGCTCTCCAAAGATGACCACGCAGCCAGACCATGGCATGGAGACCATTTAGACCACACTTGCAATGCTTACCAAGCCTTCATAAGCCCTGCAAGTTTTCATATAGGTGCTGGCCCAGGTCATGCAGCTGGAAGAACAGGTGAGCAAACAAATCAGCAGCAAGAAATAGCCCTGTGATGACTAAAAATAAATTTTAAAATAATGCAAGTTTGCCAAAAATCAAAATTCTACCAGTGATTTCAGTCAGAAATTGATCAAAAGTTAAACTATGATGCACTGATAATTATTGGTGATTGGAAAGAACAAGTTGGAAATAAAGAGGAAAGAAGAGTAGTTGGAAAATATGGATGTGATATTAAAAATGAAGCTGGAGATCACGTGATAGAATTTTGCAAAATCAATGAATGACTTGTTCATCGTGAACACCTTTTGTCACCAACATAAAAGTTTTACACGTGGACTTCTTTAGTTGGAATACACTGTGTATTCCTACAGTGGGAAGAAATGCTGGTGCACTGAATATCACCAGATAAAAGCAGGCCCAGAATGGACTGTGGATCTGTGCATTGGAAGTGAACTTATGGTGCCCAACAATACCTTGATCCATAACCTTGAACTATTTCCTAAAAGTAATTGAAAAAATATAATTTTGGTTATCTATAATCATGCCAGTGTTCACTTTTAAAGCTGATGAGCGGCAGCACAGGATGACCAATGAGAGTGGACTTCCCTGCTCAAACCTCCACTCTGGTACTAGCATCTACATCCATTATCAGTGTGAAATACTGACATGATAGAGAAAGAGGCAACATGTGGAAGTGTGATATTTATGTTAGGCACTGCTTCTGCCCAGAAGTGTTGGATCACTTACCACAAAGTCTGTGCTTCCAGCAACTTTGTGGGAGAAAGATGAAGTTTTCTGCTCTCTAAAATTGTACAACTTCAGAAGTCCTCTAGAGGGGCTAACTGATAGGAAACAGCTCAATGGCAGAAAGATGGGCACAAAAGAGACTTCAAATTTCAAATATAATTTCAGAAAATCATTCATTTAATCTTAAACGTGATAAAGACAACGCAAAGAACTGGATACATCATCTGGGTGAAGGAGGCCTTTAGCACAAGGTCATAAAGGCGTGCAATGGTACACTGGGTGGGCGCTGGTTAATAAAGGCCTGTAACAAAGGAAATCAAAAATTCATGATGGCTGACAGGTTAATAGATCACAGTTACCCGTGGGACTGCAGAATGAGAAAGAGGGTCATGACTGGGACACATATAATGTTAGATAAAAGAGTTGGCAAGATTGGCACAATGCTGTTAGAACAAGGCAAGCAGGATAAGGTATGACTCATGACAATGAAACCCACTGTACTCTCCCTAGTACTGTGCATTGAACTCTGCTAAAGTCCCTGAGGGAGACAGTCCTGCTCTGAGTTGGTGGGAGAGAGATGGAGGTAATCTACTTGCCATTTCACTTTGCGTGAGGGCAAGATTATCATCCTTGTTAATGATTAGAAAGTATTCAATGCCCATGTAATGGATGTAGGGACTCGGCAAATGGTTTGGGGCCACCACTGTCCCACAGCCTTCTGCAAACCATGGTGCTCAGGGAAACCTTTAGTGTGTGGACAGAGTTCATCTTAACTGCCTTCACTCAATCTCTCTACATCCTCTTTATTACTGTGTGGTTTCATTGGTATTATTTGAGCATTTCAGTTTTATGGGTATGTCTGTGAGTCTTTCTATTTCATGATTTTACAGAAATTACTTGCCTGTAGTCTACTTGGAGGCTACAATTCCATTAAAGTAATTCAAGATTCACTTGAATGCTTCAGGTTTGTTTCCCATTTTAAAACTTAGAAATATATCCAAATTAAAGGACAACACAAAAACAGTAGAAATAGACTTGCCTGTGCTTTTCTTTCTTCTATTGCACCATAGGGTAGGCCTGCTTTACTCATGACCAGCATTTCAGTGGGACAAGCTTTGTTTATCTTTTACAGAATAAGAACTCAAACGAATGGCCAGCAATTTGATTTCTGACTCATAAACACCTTAACAGGACATAGTAGAATTACCCTTGTGCATGTCCAAGATTGTAAATAATTACAGCAGGAGAAAGTGTCATATTTTTCTCTGAGAGCAGTTAGTGGTTTCAAACTGCTGATCTTGCAGTTACAACATGTAAGCCCATCCACCTTGAGCTCCTTTTAATGAGAGAGAGAAAAAAATTAACTGTGTTCTTAAGCCCATTGATGCTGATCAGATGGATGATCAGTTTTGAATCTGTTGTTCTTAAATTCTTTGTTCTTGCATAACTTTCTAATTACTTCAAATATCTATCTGTCTCCTATCTATCTATCTATATACATATATTCATTTAAAAAGTGGGAATAGCAATGGATTCTACTTTCAGAGCAATTGCTACTATTTAATTGGAAACTATGTGGCAAATGCCTGCCAGAGAGCCTGGTGCTTAACACATTTCTAAAAGGTTATATGTGCATGCATATACACAGGTGTATGTGCATATTTATAAACATACGTGATCTAAAAACTGTGAAATATTGCTATTCTGTTGCTGCACTTGACCTTCATGTCAGGGTTGTAAAGTCAAATAAATACCTAGTGGAGATTAATCTAGGAGTCTTTTAATTGTTGCAATAATTTAGAATGTTGTGTATATTTATAGTAAATGATAAATACTCTTCTGAAGTAGATACAAGTGATGCATTTTGTCAGGCAGTGAAATGGACCTTTGTAAACTGAATTTGTTTTCATGCAAAACAGCATATGCTTCTAATGTTCCCAGGCTAGTGCCATTTTGCTTACATTATACTGTGCTGTTTCTCCTCCTTCAAGAGGGAAACGATGGTTGACAATGGCATAGCTAGGGCTTCTTGCTTCTGTAAAGGTCAAATGCTATTTTAAATCAATGGACTATATTTCTGTCTATTTATTATCATGGATCTTTGTACTGATCCATCAATCTACATACCACCCATTTTCCCTTCTTTGCTACCTACCAGGCACCTCTCCTTCCTAATTTCCTTCCATCTTCTGTCACTAGTCTTGTAGAAGTGGAATCAGGTCCTTTGTACATTATTTTCATTTTATGGTAGAAATCAGGAGTATATTTCAATAAGCTTTCTCAGAAAAGGGATTATGATGGTGGCTTTCCTTCTTCCCCCATGTAGAATCAAAGAAAGTCAGATAATGCCTCTATAGTCTTCTATAATCATGCTAGGTAAAACAGGATCATCAAAAACAAAGACAATCTCCAAGAAGATGGACCAACCCAGCAATGAACTCAGACATAACAAGCAGTGATCATAAAAAGAAAGAAGTTCCCAGCAACCTATATTTCTGTTATACAGATGGCCGTCAAGAGGGGCAGGTGACTGAACATGGCAACAATGTCAATAATGTTACCGAGAGAGAAATTGTTCCTTGAGTTTTATGGAAAGGAAGATATCAATGAAATACTTTAGACCCCTCAGAATGCAGGGATAAAAAGTATACTAACTAAAGCAATACAACAGTGTTTTATTAAGCTATGTGTCAATTCTCCACATCCAAATCTGATATATATATTTTAAAACTCTACATATTTGCAAGCAAATTATTTTTCAAACTTATTGAATATAATGGTCATTTTAACAAACAATTATTCAAATTAAATTGAAATTTAATTCAGGTCACAAATTTTTCAGAAATTCCAAGTGGGTGGACATTGGGTTTTAAATTTCATTAAATATTTATAGATTTTTTCTCTGGGAAGGTTTGTTACTCTGGGTAGACTGAAAAAACAAATCCATAATCCCTCATATGTGTATAACAAAGATCTTTAAATACAAGAGCAATTGAATAATGAGAAAACATTTCAGCCTAGTTCAGATCAAATCCATAAGCCTGATATTAGTCCATATGTCCAACACTAATCTGTAGACTCCTTGTCAGACTCACACAATATATGCAAAGACACAAAAGGTAGAAAGGTCAGAGGCTGGTGGGTGGAAAGTCTTATGAATCTAGTGGTGGTAGAGGCATCTCAGTGCTGGCAGGGGTCTCTACATGGCTCCTTCAGCCCCAGGCCTGTAATGTAGCTTCAGGTGTCTTGTCAGCAAGTGTGTCTCACAGGGAGTGAGCCTGTGCCTCCCTGCAACAAATTAGTTGTCTCCTTTGTGTCTTTAAATGAGGTCATAATGCTGCAACCTGATTTACACGTTAAACTCTACCTTGTGTTAGTCCAGGTAGACTAGAGAAACAAATTCATAGACATCCATATGGATATAAGGAAAAGGTGTATCACAAGAGGAATGGAGTACTGAGAAAGCCTCCCAACACAATCTAGTCCAAAGTCCAAAGTCTGATATTAGCCCATTTGTCTGATACCAGTCTATCAAGTCTCCTTCAGACTTATGAAGTGCATGCGATGACACAAAGATAATCACAGGCGAGTGGGTGCAGAGTCATGTGTCCAGTGATAGTAGACGCATGTCATTGCTTTTAGGGGTCTCCTTGTGGCCTTCCAAGCATCACAACACTGGCAGGAGTCTCCACAAGGCTTCTCCAGCCCCACAAATTTGGCTCCATCAGGGCCAGCCCATGTGGCTTCTTCTCTGGCTCCTCCATTCTCCAGGAATCAAGATTGATCAGCATCTTTTCATCTCTTCTTCTCAGTAGTTCTTCTCTCAGAAACTGAGAGATAAGTTTTTCTTCTCCAATTTGGAAATACTGTGAGACTTACCAGAATTCTCAGGAGAAAGCCATGCCTACACAGAGGTCTCATTGGCTCTCTCCAGATTGACAGGCTAGACCTGCCCCCCTACATCCCAATCATGAAATTGACATCAAGAAAATGACCACCACACATTCCTTCACTCTTAAATCTCAAATGGATAACCCATTATGTCACTACCACAGAAGGAAGAGTGGGTAAGCAAAAATAAATAATCATACTATTCTTGATTTAATTAGGGATAAATAGAAGGTATTTTAGCCCTGGTTTAGATTTGCATACATGAGTCTATTTCACATGAAACTTGTTTAGTTAAGTCTGGAATTTTTAAATGGCTGCAAACAAGTTATTTTAGACTACTCATCTTAATAGAGGACCTGGAAACAGAGATGCTCAATTAAATTGGTGGCTTTCAAGGTGAGATAATAGGGTCATTAAATACAAAGCAGGGGTGTCAGCCACTGAGGTTCTCAAAAGTGGTTTTTGGAATCCCAAAGAAGCAATTATGATAGCTTTATTTTTTTTAAAGAAATAGTGCAGTCACAGGAGAGGCATTATTCGGGACCCTTTAAACAATTGAATTCTGTATTGGTAAGACAAAAATCCATGGAATTTGTGCTAATTATTATTTTTATTCTTCAGGGCCAAACATCTGCTTACTCTTAAAGTGTCGTAGCAGCTTGCACATGTGCGTTTTTGCACAAAGCCTTTTCTTATCCACTCTAGAACTTTAATCATGCCCTTTAAGATGTCAAAACTCAAATAACATTTCAAAGGGTCACATTGTAACTTCCTCCAAAATGCCAAAACTTCTGCATACATTGAAGAGACTAGATTCAGTCAGATGAGGGAAAACAATATGCAAACACTACCTCAAAAGTGATTAGATCTAGATGAAGTATATGAGGCATATCTAGAAATAATAAATTTTTATTTTCAATTAATAAGTTTCTATAATCTTGGTAGCCACATTTTTTATTAAGCATAATATCTACATGAGATCTAACTGATAATTGAAACACAGAGATTATATAAGGAATTTAAGGGACTGTTTTGTTTTGTTTTAATGAAGTGGAAGAATTCAGAAAAGAATGAGAAGAAATTAAAAGCCTGATCAATATAATCAATGAAATTGGATGATATATGTCAACATTATCACATTGCATGCATTGATATATATTCTCAACAAAAGAAATAAAAAATAAAAATAAAAAGCCTTTTGGTTTGACTTTTTAGGAATGAAAGAAACAGTTGCTTTTATTTCAGCTAAACCATCAGCATTATTTACTTGCTCAATAGGCTTATTTCGTTTAGTTCATGGTTAAACTTAGTTTTGATTAGTTTTGCCCTGCGTTATAGCCTTCTCTGTGGATGCACACATATGACACACCCAGTCACTAATAGATTATCATAATTAAAAATGTATTCCTAATAGAATTTCAGTTCAAAAATGTACTGGTCGATTTCAAACAGCAAAAGGTTCGAGCATGTCTCTGTGATCATTGACTGGCTCCATGCAATCTCAGTGATAAGCTTGACTAAATTTATTTAGAGTGCTTTCTAAAAAAATAGTGCTATCAATGCTGGAACTTCTGAAAGCTCTGCTGTGCCAGTTGAAGGTTGAACTCAAGGCAAAGAGGTCAACCCAGAAGTACAAGAATATTGAGCAAAGGGAAACACCCAAGAGGGGAACATTGACACATTACAGAAGTTTATTAGGAAAAAGATTAAAGAAAATTGAAAATTATCATGGTGATACAAAGTCATGGAGAATTGTAGTCAGGTTTATCTTCTCTCCATTACAACAATGAGCCGACCATTCTTTGAGGGTGGTATGAACTGTGGGAAAAACAACATGGAGGCTATAGTTGACATATTCTGGCATCAAAAAAAAATGGAAGTATCAAAAACATCGAAACAGTGAAACGAGTACATTGTCCTCAAAAGAACTAGTTGACCAAAGAGATAGATTGAGACTTGTGGCAAAAATGGGCTCAAATCATTTTGAGAGTGGAGCTGGATCAGGCAGTGTTTTGTCTGTTGTACATAACACCACTATGGGTTGGAACCCGCTAAATGAACCCTAACAACAACCACCACTGGAGATACAAGGAAGAAGGAGAATTGGTCTCCATAGCAGACCAAGGACTGTGGTCCTGAAACATGCTTTCACACCCCAGCGTCTTCACTCAATTCTGATTCCAATCGTTCCTATCTCCTACTTCTCTGTTCAGTTTGATAATTTGACGAAATGGTCACAGAGCACTCACAAATAGCATACAAAATAATGGGGTGTTATGAAAATAGCTACCATGTTGCCACAAACCAGGATTAGACAACATTGAGGTTGTAGTCTTTTGTCCACTGCTACTCCACTCCTCCGAAAGCAGCCAAGCTTCTCCAGTCCTCCATCTCTCAGTCCCATGGTCCTTTTCTCTCTTCTTTTGTGCGTGCCTGGAAGGCAGTTTCCTGTTCTGCCTCCCCATCTCAGAGTCAAGGTGCTACTTCTCTGTTCTGTCTCATGGCCTTCCATGGCCTCAGTGTGCCTGGTATTGGCCTTTGCCAATTCCAACAACAAACAAACAAACAAACCCAATGTCACTGAATTAATACTGGCTCAGAGGCCCTGCCTGTGAGTTTCAAGGATAGTAAGAGTTCATGAGAGTAGAAAGTCCAGACTTTCTCAGCAACTTCAGGGAGTGATATCAAATGTGTGCTTCTCATGGATCTGTTTCCTTGATGATTCTGGGGTACTCTTTCTGCTCCTGGCATAGCTATCTCAGAGGCAGGGTAATGGTAAATAAAATGAGTACATTTCCTTTATTATTGGTTCTCACACCCAATTTGAATGGTCCTATCCAATCATTTGGTGGGAGTTGCAGAGGCATGGATAGAAGAATCATATTACGAGACTTTCTGTTGCTACAATTGGCATTGGGAGACATTAAACTATCAAATCTAGAATCCCTACCTTGTCTACTCATATTTCTTTGGGGTCCCTATTCCCAAATGAAATGTAAAAGGATCATGATTTAAGTCTCTAGATAAGATTAAAACTCTTCTTTAGAAGTGATGTACTCAAAGAACTCAGGATTCCTCAGGAAAAGGTGAGGGAGATGGAGTCACTGCCTTTATGAATGCATAGACCTTTATAAAGGATGTGTAGGAGAAATCATATTCTGATATTTAATAAATATTACTATAGCATTATACAATGCTTCTTACTGTACTTTCATATATACTACAGTCACATGATACAATATCCAAGAACATTTCTGCTGACTGAGTGAAGAGACATTCCCCTTCATCTCCCTGGAGGCAAATAGTTTTAGGGAATTTTGGTCCTATTTCCAGAGAGAACCATTAGATGCAGTCTATCAGTCTCTGTGATTCTCAACCTTGACTACAAAATCACCCAAGGAGGTTATAAAACTATGTATCGATGCGTTGGTCCGATCCTCAGGGATTCTGATTGAATAGGTTCTGAAGAAACTGGGATACTGGTATCTTAAATACACTCTAGGTAATTCTAAAGTAAATCTGAAGTTGAGAATCACTAATCACTTAGCTTGTTTCTTTTGCTTTCAAATATTTGAGTGGGTTTCAAGTCAAAATTATAATCACATACACATACATAGACACAGGGAATAAAAACACAGTACTCTCTTATATGAGGAGATTACTACTTATTCAGCTAGTCTTCCAGATTAAAAACCTCATTTTATCTTGGTATTTTTGCTTTAAATCCATAGGTACTGATGCCAGGGTATAATCATAGACCCATAGTGTCTACATCCAATTGCATGGCAGTTTGTTAACTTGGTGAAGAATGAAATTGTTTCATAAAATTCTAGGTGTAGTAGGGAGCAATGTCCTTTTCACCATAATCAACCAGTGCTCCTCAAGTTTTAACTTGCTCATGAACCATTTAAAGCTGTTTTTCCTAAACAAATAAAGAGGTATGGGTTCGGGGAGATGGGCTGTAATTCTAGCATACTCTTTGGTAAGTGCCAATACTCTCCCATGCTAGGAGACTACACTTGAGGACGAGCAGAACTATCATAAGAAGTGGAGAAAATTCTCCTTGATTTTCACTCATAAGTAAAACCTACTGGTTTATTACAGTATTAAACTTGATTTTCCTTATCAGGACTGAGCATTTCTGCATTTCTTTAAGAATGACTTGAATTAATTCTCTACAGTGTTTTGTTCATTTTTATCAGGGTTTCAAATTTTACTTTTTTCAAATAGAAGCACTTGCAAAACCAAGTCCACTCGAATCAAAGCAATTTCTAACTCAGAGACTCCCCATATGTTCTTTCTGAGATGTTGAATCTTTATAGAAGCATGTTTCTCTCAAAGAGTGACTTGTAGGCTTGAATTGCTGATCTTGTATTTAGCAAGCCTAAGTTTATCCTTACTCAACAGTGCCACAAGGTGTCCTTATAGAAAGACATTATGGGTAATAGTCTACCTTTTAAAAAATAAAGGAGTCATGACTCCTATACCATAACATTCACTTTTTCAAAGATGTATGATCTAATGGTTTGTGATCTGCTCAGCGTATTGTAAAAGTAAAACCATTTTCTAGTTTTAGAATATTTTTATAAAGCTAAAAATTTGCCTGCTCATCTTCCCCTCTCTCCAATCATTCAAGCATTTCAAACCAACACCATGGGTGTGATTCTGACTCATATAAATACATATAAGCTTCTCAAAGCTATACAACTTTATGGAAGCAGGCAGCCTCATCTCCTGCTGATATAGTGGCTGGTGAGTGTGAACAGACCATCTTGTGATTAGCAGTCCAATGCTTACTTAACAATTTCATGCGAACCTCTTCCTACTCTTGTCATTCTCTAAAATACATGTGTCTATTGATTCTCTTCCTAGAGACCTTAACTTAATGTTTTATCTGAAGACAAACCTCAGGGTGAATTGAATTAAATTTTGGAATCCCAACACCTGAATCCCATTTGACATTGTTATGTTAATAAAGCCATCCAATTGTAAAATTCAAATTCAGTTGGGTTTTAAATAATATTTTATACATATTATATACACTATGGTAGAGTCCAATTTCTTCTCTCCATTTTTCTATTATCTCATTAACTATTTGGTGAGACCATGCAAATAGGGTGTAGAGATCTTTAACTTGGGAAGTGGTCAGTTATGACCACCTCTGGTGATAAAAGCAGCCTTTAAGCAGCTGGGAGAAAGAGAGAATGCCCAGCTGGAGAAAAACAGCCACCAGCGGAAGGAGGGCAAAATTCCTGTCCACAGCGATGGCAGAACTATGGGCACCAGAGGTTGCAACGCTGAAACTTGAGAGCTTGAGGCTGTGAGACAGAAGAAGGCAGAGACGCCCGGTCCACATGGCTGGGGAGCAGAGAATCAGAAGGACTCGTGGCTGCTGACTTAGAGGAACTCAGCTGTGAACCAAGGGCCACATCGTTAGTGTTTTCTGTTCCTGGCTTGTTATAACCTGTGCACTTCTCTAATGCTCTAAACTCTCCCTGTCAGCAAGTTGATCCTGCTGAGTCATAATCACACTACAGGACAGGGGAACAGCCCCCTGACTTTCCAAGAACATTTAAGTGTTTTCTAGAGTAGAAAACCCTGACTTTCACCCAGGGAGTGGTTGGTAGTCTCAAACTACTGGCTTTTCGGATTGCAGCTGTAAATTCTGCATGGCCATGGCAGTATATTAGTAAATGCTTCAGAGTAGACTGCTGTGGGAGGAAGGGGGGATGTTCCAGAATAGATTACAAAGAGATGTCTGACCTTTGGCTTGTGAGAATCAGCTAGGGACTCAGTTGGTCAGTCAGATTATCTCTCTCTATTTTGTGGCCAAAAGAGATCATATGTGGTGCTTATGCTATTTCTTTGGGGAGGGTGGGATCACTGCCCCCTGCTGGGAGTGGAAGGCCCAGCTTTGTTCCTGGAGAGCTGCTGCTGGATTGAACCGCCAACCCTCTGGGCCACAGTCCCACACACAACCACTATGCCACTGGGGTTCAGTCCGCGTGTGCTATTTCTTCAGGCACAGAACAACGGGAGAGGGAACTCAGTAAGCCGCCAAGGTATCTTAGGGCTGAAGTAAAGGAGACCAGAATTTCACCTAGAATAGCCTGAAAGACACAGGATGATCTGAATTCAGAAGCCTAGCTTAAGGAGAGAAAGTACATTCCCATTTGAAAACACATTCACACAAGGTATTTTGATGTTATCGGAGCAAAAGGAAACGATGTGTTCATTTCCACCCGGTGGCGCACAAGGTTCTCAGGGTTCATCCATATGTTACCAGGTATTTGTGCTTTGGGAGCCCTGCTGGCATAGTTGTCCCGGGCGTGTTATTATTGTTGCTATTTCTGTGGCTGCTGTGCTTGTCACTCTTTGTTCAGGAACTCTTCCTGGATTTTTTGCCACTCTTCAAAGCGTTTCCTTTCATGCCTGTTGTAGCTGTTAAAGTCTCTGTTTGGTTCCTTGAGTGATCAGCTAATAACTAGGGAAGGATTTCTTTAGAGGCTTTACAACCATGCATCTCCAAAGGATATTTGCACATAAGTTCTGTGTTTATTCTTCATTCAGGCTGTTCAGAGCCACCGAGTTAATCAGGAGCAAACTTTGAAGACTCTTCAAGCTTTTGGACCGTTGCACATGGCCACTCAAGTGTTTCAGGGCTTCTAATGCCGGAATGACATGGGCACTTTTGAAATCCTCTATGGGTATTCCATTCCCCAATATTTCTTTTGGAAGTTTCTGTCTTCCTTCTTTCTTCCCCCTAGGTAGTACCTTTCCCCACAGTTCTGAATCAGGTCAGACAAAGATGGACCTTTTTGATGAGGCTTTTCTGGGACCATCAAGTCATGACAAACCAAGATAGATCTCTAGGGAAAGGGCTTTTGGGGGAGCAGAAAATGTAATCTATTCTCAAGCATGTGTTAGACTGATAGTTTTTACAGCAACCACATTTTTACTGAGTTAAACAGAACTGATGAGAGGATAAGTAAAGTAAGAAAGTGGAAAAATCAGAAAATGGAATTATTGTTTAGCATCTGCCATTTTCCTTAACTTTAATTAAATCTTTTAGTTTTAAAATGTGGTTTTGGACAAGATTTGGCATCATTCCTATTGATTTAATGGAAAAGTGGTTATGGGGGTATATTTATTTTAGTATGTCAGAAATGTCTCTCCAAAGTAACTCTTTATAATATTTGTTGAAACTAGTTTGCCTATATCAGGTGTCCTCAGACCTTTTAAACAGAGGGCCAGTTCACTGTACCTCAGACCTTTGGGGAGCCAGACTATAATTTAAAAAACCAAACAAACGATGAACATATTCACTGAAGGCCCAGGCTGAGCTGACTGCTAAGTAGGATAACAGTGGTGGCAAAAACAACTGGGGGTCAGATAAGTGTCCTCAGAGGGCCGCATGTGGCCCGCGGGTCATAGTTTGAGGGCTCCTGGCTATATTCTTCAAATTTCGTGGCACAGTGGGTGTTGTGTGTTTGACTATTAACTGCAAGATCAGTAGTTTGAAACCACCAGTCATTCTTCAAAAGAAAGATGAGTCTTTCTAGTCTTGGGAAGAGATACAGTCACAGAAATCTTCAGGATACGTCTACCCTGTCATAAAGGGTTGCTGTAAATGACAATGAACTTGATGGCAGTGAGTTTTGGGGTCTGCTTCACATATTTCACAGGCATGGTATTTATACCTGGGGCTTAAATAAGTAAAATTTCTTTTAGATCATTACACTCTCAAAAAAACAAACCCAAAAAAAAAAAAAAAAAAGCTTGCTTCCCATCCTTTTTTAATGCTTTCTTTTCAGGGTCTGACTCATCCTGTTCTCCTTTGCCTCTTAAAACTATGCTTCCAGCCTCGGTGTCTTTCCCTGCCACAAAACACTACTCTCCAAAATTAATTAATTCCTGCTTGGTTTCAGACTTCAGATAAGGTGTCCTGTGATCCATAGTGCCTTACCTAATGTCTCCTGAGATGAATGAACTGCTCTTCTTGTAGTGCAACTCCCGGGAATTGTTGATACCACACAGGAAAAAGGACTGTCTAGCTACAGTATGTCTGCCTGCATCATTTGAATGTGAATTCAGGGTACCTAATAAGGAACAAGTATATAGAGATTGGTTTTATATATGGTTCAGATTGGTTTCTGTTATCAGTCAATGCATGCTTCTAAAAAGTTTGACTACATTTTATGGCAGGGTCTTGGAGTAAATGACCATATGCCCTGGTAGCAAAATCTATTCTGTACTTCAGATGCTGATTTACTGTAAATCTAATGAGCTTTATGGTCAAAGCTCTTCATTTGTACTGAATAAATGGGAGACCCATATTGGAATTTTTAATTTTGCATCAAAAAACAAACAAACACATGGTAAGGATTGCAAAACTTACGAAAAGAAAATGAAGGACACTAAGTTATGTTTATATTTAACAATGGATTTTTGGAGAGGCTGTGGGAAGATAGGGACTTTTATCTTCTGCTGGTGGATCTGCCGGTATATACAGCCACTATGGAAATCAATTTGGAGATATCTAAAACAGATGGAAATTGACTCTCATATGACCCAACAATCCCCCTACTGGACATATATCCAGAAGAGTCAAGTAAGAATCCACAACCAGGCATCTGTCCCAATGTTCATCTCAGCACAGTTTACAATTACAGGAAGTCAGAAGGAGCCCAAATTTCTATCAACTGATGAGTGGATTAAAAGCTGTGGTACAGCTGAGCCCGGGTGGCATAGTGGTTGTGCACGGGACTGCGGCCCACTGGGATGGAGGTTCAATTCCAGCAGCAGCTCCACAGGGGCAAAGGCTGGACCTCCTACTCCCACCACCAGAGGGCAGTGATGCCCAACCCTCCCCCCCCCAAAAAAAAAAAAGCTATGGTACATACATACAATGGAGTACTATGCATTGCTGAAAAGTAGTGATGAACACGTGAAGCACCTCATGCAAAGAACTGGAGGAAATTATACTAAGCAAAGTTAGCCAAGCACAAAAGTATATGTAAAATATGAGTCTGTTGAGGTAAGCTTAAGAATAATTTTTAAAAAATGCAAAAGTGGTATCGGGAAAAATCTACAGTATACAGAAAATCTTGGGAGAAGGCCCAGGTAGTACAGCTGGGACCAAACAATATCCAGGACTACATATAATAGTCAGCTAGGATGGGACGCTGGGATGTGGGAGGAGAGATGCTGTTAAGTAGAGAGGGAATGGGGTATTAACCCACCCAAGGGGAGTGATTTTTTTTTTTATATCTCCATAGGAAAACAGGAACAAAACTTAAATAAGGTGTTCCTGGGCATGAATGTAGGATGAAGCAATGGAGCCAAGAACAAGTGGAGAGGTCTGAGAGCTCAACCTCAAGTCCAACTATAGGGGCACCTGCCTCTTCCCCAGGGGCATTTACCTTTGAGGTGAGCACCAAAGCTGCAGCTTGGGGAGAGAGATATACCTGACCAGAGTGCACGAGAATAAATGAAGAGGGAGGAAGATAGAATGAAGTGCATCCTGGCCCACCCAGCCTTTAGGACGATATTCCCACTCAGAATTGCCAATATGGTCCTCTTTTTGTATTGGCCGTTCTGAGTGGGAATATCGTCCCCAATATGAAATACAGCTACCCTCACTAACCCAAGACATTTTGGGGTTAACAATGGAGAAACAGGGTCAGGATTATACCCTGTCTGACCCAACCACACCAAAAAACTAAGGGTGTGCGACAGAACATGGAGCTCCAGATTGAGCACCAAAGATATACTTTGTGACCAGAGTGTGACACCCCGTCCCACTCAACCAGAAGATACTCCTGACGGTCAAAGAACAGACTTTAAACTATTTGTAGATTTTTATATTGTTATTATTATTGCACTTTTGCATGTACGTCTACATGTTGGATATTGAGGTTTTTTGTTGTTGATGTTTTCATTGTTTTATTTTCTTTGTGATTCATTCATTAATTCATTCATTCATTATGGAATGCACTTTTTTGAGCATGTTGCTTTCTCAACAGGTCTATCTGGATGGGGTGGGCTTGATGGGCAGTCTAAGGGTGGGGATGATGGGTCTGATGGTACCAGGGTGGATGTAGGGGGGTGGGGCTATTGACTGATCCAGGGATGGGGGGAATAGCATGTGATTCAGCATCTGTGGCAGCATGGGTGTGGAAGGTTTGATAGGGATTAATTAAGACTAATGTAATAGAGAGACAATACTGAAACCCAAATGGAGGTTGAGTGTGATGGTGGGACGGGAGGAGGTATAGGGAAATAGAGAAAAGAACTGGGGAGTAAGGGGCATTTATAGAGGTTAAATAAAGTCATATACATAGGTACATATACTCATATGATGAAAGGGAAATAGATCAATATGCATATACTTATAGGCTTAGAAATAGGACAGCAGATGGGCATTGGACCTCCATCAGGTACTTTCTCAGTGCAAGAATATTTTGTTCTATTAAATTGGCATTCCATGATGTGCAGCTCCCTGACATGATCACAGAAAACAAAAGTGTGCATAAGCAAATGTGGTGAACAAAGTCTATGGTGCCCAGCTATCAAAACATGTAGCATCTGGGGTCTTAAAGGCTTGAAACTTAACAAGTGGCCATCCCACTCAGAAGCAACAAAGTCCACATGGTAGAAGCATGCCAGCTTGTAGGACCAAGACATAACAAAGGAATCAATGATCAGGTTTCAAGAACTAATAATCATAACATTATATGCTCACTTTCCTGATATGATCGCTGATGACAAATATGTGCATAAGCAAATGTGGTGAAGAAAGCTGATAATGCCCGGCTATCAAAAGATGTGTGTCTGTGGTCGTAAACACTTAGAGGTGAATCAGTGGCCATCTAGCTAAGAAGCAAGCTCACATGGAAGAAGCACAACACCCTGTATGACCATGAGGGACCCAGTATGAAGCATCAAAGACGTAAAAATTATATCATTATAAATGAGGGGGAGTTCAGATTGGGGACCCGAAGCCCATCAATAAGTGAATAAACATCCTCTTACAGAGGGGCTGTAGCGAGGATATGAGCCAGTCTAGGTGGCAGTGTAGTAGCAATGAAATGTTCTCAAATGCTTCCTCCCACCGACTCTCATTATCCCAATTTTGCCAGGCAGATTTGTCTAGACCAGAGAATGAACACTGGAGTCAAAAGTGTGGAAATTTAGGATAGATAATCCCTTGAAACTAGTGGGGAGTGGTGACACTGGGAGAGTGGAGTAGAAAGGGAGAACACATTTCTCAGATCTACATGTGACCTCCTCTCTGGGGTACGGACAATAGGGGGGGTTGAGTGAAGTAACACATCATACAGTGTAAGATATGAAGAGGTAACAACAATTTGTAAATTATTGGAAGTTCATGGTAGGAAGGGGAAATATGGGGTGTTGGAATTAAAAAAATAAAGAATTAGAGGAAAGAGTGAAAGAGGAGCTTATACTGGAGAGGTTCAAGTAGATAATGTAGATGAATGTAGCAACATGTGTACAAGTGTGCTTAATACGAACCATGTATTGAATGTTGTAAGAGCCCCAATAAAATCTATATTAAAATATGCAAATATAAAAAACAATGGATTTTTTATTATAAACACCTCTCATACTTCATTTTATACATACATGCATACATGTGAGGGGTACACCCCCCAAATGGCATGGTTTTAAAGCTAAGCATTTATATATTTAAAACATCCGTTTCAATTTCAAAGTTCTCTTGATTACCCTTAAAACATTTGCCAAATCTGCAAGTCCATTCTTGAAAATAATTTTCAAACTCATTTGTCTGGATGTCTGAAAGCCCCTCCTTTGTTTAATTCTTCACCTGTCCTGTTATAAAATCTCTGTTCTTTTATGTCCCCCTTCATTCATGGAAACAAAAAGAAATCTCACAGAGCGAGATCAGGTAAGTCTGATGTGTGCGGCAAGAGAGATATGCTGTTTTTGCAGAAAACTGGTGCACTGAGTTGGCTATGTGAGCAGGTACATTGTCATGGTAACCAAACCAGGTGTCTTGCTGCACACAATATTTGCAGAACCTCTAAATACAAAGCTTGATTAAGAGTCTGGCCTGGAGAAACAAACTCCGAATGCACTATCCCTCTCACATGAAAAAAAAAGAAAAAGAAAAAACTGAGCATCATCTTGACCTTTGATTTCACTTGATGAGCTTTGTGGGAGGGCGGAGTGAGGGGGGTTGAGGTAACCACTGCATCTTCACTTGATTGATGCTTGCTTTCGGATGGTAAAGCATGTCTCATCAGTTGTAATGACCTGGGTTGGGGTGGGAGTCTGGGTCACTTTAGAACCCTTTTTTCAAAACAGGGCATGTTTTTCCCATAGTTCTGTCATTGCAAGCTGCATTCAACTTCACAACAGTTCCTGTTGCATTTCTCCTAAGTGGGAAACAAAAATCTCACAGCTGCATGCTGTTCTCTTAAATAGGGCACAAAATATAATGAGGATGGATCAAAACTGCTTTCATGAAAAATTCACTGTGACCAGAAAGGACCTTCCCAGGCTACTCCCCTGGGTGCACGAAGTCTGAGAAAGTTGCTGAATGCTCCCCTAGTGGGGGAAAATCTGTACACAAAAGTTCCACCCAGCTTTGTCCCAACCTTTTTTGAGGGGGGGGGGGGTGTTACTCCCTGTTCCTTAAAGAAAAATAATATTTCCTGTGTTAGTCGGGGTAGACTAGAGGAACAAATTTCATAGACACGCATATGGATATAAGGAAAAGGTTTATATATAAGAGAAATAGGACAGTAAGAAAGCATCCCAATCCAGACCAGTATAAGTCATAATTCCTATATTAACCCATATGCCCGAAATCAGTCTATAAAGTCTCCTTCCCACTCAAAAGTCCCAAGTCAATGGGTGCAGAATCCTGGTGCTGGCAGGGCTCCTCACTTCCAGGGCTCAGGGTCCATCAACAGCAGAAGCAACTCATCGCTGGCAGAGGTCTCCATGTGGCTGCTCCAGCTTCAGAGGTCGGGCTCCATCAGGACAAAGCCATGTGGCCTCTCCGCCGGCTCCTCCAGCTTCTCGGATGCTTCCATCTTGTCTTTTCTGTGATTCATTGTCTCTAAGAGTAACCCTCAACAACTGGGGAGATAGCTTCTCATCTTCATGAGGGAAATATCACGAGATTTCCCTGAAGTGTCAGGAGAAAGCCATGCCCATATAGAGGCCTCATTGGCTACTCAATGGCTATGTCCAGATTAACAGGCTAGACTCCACCCCTACATTTCAATCATAAAATTAACATACGCACATGACTGCCATATTTGCTATTTGAAATTCAAATGTACCTTGGTAAGCTTTAGTTGACCTATAATTTGCAACACCAGGTGCCTTATCCAAATTACAATTGTGGTCTTTATAAAGCTGATCAGCCCCCCTTTTTTTTATTTGCGATGATAAAAATTTAGCTTCTTATGTTTTTTTCTGATTAGGGTTAAAACTTTAATGATGTCAGTGGATATTAAGCAACAAGTGTATACACTTGAAACATCTAATGCAATGACATAATTATTTTCATAATTCGTATACATCTAACACATCATTATTTAATAAAAGAGAAATAAAGTCACCAAATTTGTCAAAAAGTCAGTGGGAGCACATGCTTTTCCAGTTAGTAACCATATAGATATTAAGCCTGTATGGTATACCATAAAGGCACCATGGTAACTTGGATTGGTTAGAAGTTAATTGTCCAACTACTATAATTTTGAAACCATCAGCTTCTTGCTGCAAGAAACATGAAGTGTTTGGTTTCTATAGAGTCAATTTCAAGGGCCAACAGGTCTATCCTGCATTCAAGGGTCTCTATAAGTTGCCTTATAGGGTTGCAATGAGAGTGAGTAATTTTGATGCAATAAATGAAGCCTTGGAAAGCAATAAGGACCTTTGAGTTTTTAGTATCTGGAAATATAAAGTAATAATATAAATTTATAAATGTTCCAATCATAAGCAAGTGAGATATTTAGTGCCAGTCAATAATCATTATCATAAGTTGCTGGTCTCTAAGAAAATCAAACAAGTTGAATTAAGCAAGAATAAATACTATATGCATAATTTTGGTAAATTTTCTTTTAATCACATTAACAATTTTCAGGTTTTTATGCTTTTGATAGTCTGATAGTAACTTTCAGAGAGATATGAAGTATCTGCACAAATTGTATGCTATAATTCCATTATCTTGTATCACTATCTTTCTACACACTAATAGAAATCCCCTCAGATGAGATGGAAATGTGATACATTCAGCTGAAAACTACTAAAAACGTTTCTATTTATTTGGCTCTTTGAACCAAATCTGAAATATTGTGATTTTTTTCAAGAGCATCTATTCCTATGATAGCCTATATATCTTAGAGAAGGCTTGCAAATCATAAATACTAAGAATGTTATTTCAAAAATGATAAATCAGGATTTATTCCAACTAAAATATAATTTCTTGAATATGTGAATCACTATGAATATTTGATGGTTGTCTTTAAATCATTTGAAAGTATATTTATATGATATATACATATATATAACACATTTGATCAGATTTAACAAGCAACTAGTTTGTACATTAATTATTTGTCAGTGAGTCCCCTGACTCAGCAAGAATCAAATAACACTCATAAATTGAACTAAAGAAATAAATTATTTACAAGGTTAAGTCAAATATTTCTGCTACAAAATCACAGACACCCTGATTAAAGGAAAATATCAAAAGTCACCAAAATTCTTATTTAAAATCTGTTAATTATATTTAAATATCATTTGGCAGTATAATAAAAAGTCTTTTTTAATAGTCTCACTGTGATTTTTTATGTTACTAGCTATCATAATTTATGTTAGCTCAAGTGTAAAGTCATAGAGAACTAGAATTGTCTAAGCATCTGAAGCACAATCATACTCTCAAGAGGAACAATAATATAAACAGAGAAGTAGCAATGACTCCCTTAAATTGTTTCAAAAAGAGGAAGCAAATCTGTCAGCATTTAAAGAGGCTCATTTAAAACACATACAGAATGGCATAAATACATATTATTTTAACATTATAATGTAGATATTTGCAGATGGTACTCCTGAAATACTAGATTAAATGTCTAATGGACAATGCAGTTGCTTCAGTCTTCTCCATTAGTGTGGGCAATAAAGTGAAATGCTGAAACTTTTATTATGAATTAGAGGAGGTGCCATCCTGGCAGAGCAGAGTTTTTATGAATGCCGGGCTGACATTTGCAAAATTGATTTGTCCTGACATTTATAAGAGCATGACAGAATCGCATGTACATGTTCTTTAACATTATGCAGACTAAAAACGTTGGTACTGTCTAAAGCTTTTAATAGAAGATGACTGTTTTTAAACATAGAGAACAAGTCTTTGAAGTGAAAGCAGATTTCAGAATTGGAAAATGAAATAGGATCTGGCTCACTTCCAGGGCATCCCAAAGCAAGAGAGACCCAAACATCTTACCCAAGCTATTTACATGAGGCTATGGATTCTTGTGTTAATGAAGAGCAATGTGTGGAGTTGCAAGTAGCATGCTATGTCAAAAATTGGATGGAAATGTCTCAGGCTACTATTTTAAAATTTGTGACAGTGTGTATATCATTTTCATTTCCCTAAGAGACCAACTTATAGGATGTAAAACCATCTACTTATTGCTTTCGAGAAGGCCTGGGAAATTGCCCCCACTTAACATGCTTGGCTGCTATATATAGTAACAAGTCTGTGTAGGCACATCTCAGAAGAAAGGCTTAGAGATCTACCTTAAAAGTTTATAAGTTGAAAATGTATGAATGATAATAGAGTTTGAATCAACTTGAGGACAACAACTTATTTCTATATGTCAGTCCTTGTTTTTGAGACTATTACATGTCTGTATTCATTGAAACCTGTAAAGACCCTAGGAGGCTGGTACTGGTATAACATGAGCTGAGGGAATGGATGTCTACAATCAAACAGTCCACCCAGAGTAGAAAATTTTGTTAATGTCAGAGAGTAAATGTGACCTCATTCAGTATGATTATGTAGCATACAAAAAATAGAACTAACTCATTGCCATTGAGTCCATAAGGATTCAGAGTAATGCTAAATCTCAGGGCAAACTGCCCCTCAGTTTTCAGAAACATACATCTTTACAGGAATATAAAGACTGATCTTTCTTCTGTGGAGCAGATGCTCGTTTCAAAGTGTCGATCTTAGGTCAGCAACCTACTGTGTAACTAACCCTCTATATTCCCAGGGTTCCATATTGAGTCTACCACTGGCTTTAAAACACTGTGTGGATGAAGTATGGACTGGAGACACTTAATTTAAGATAGAGCTGAACAAGATTTAAGACCGTTTGTTTAGTTGGTAAGAAAGTTTGAGAAATGTAGCCCTCATCGAGCTGCGTGATTATGGGAAGACATTCCCATAATCCCTTAAAGTGTTGTTACAAAATCATAGAAATCTTTGTTAAAGAAAATCATAGAAATCTTTGTTAAAGAAAATATCAAACTGTGAAGCCATTGTTTTCATCATAGCCTCCATCTGTGGGCATATGACTGCGGCGTTTCCTTCCCTTTAAATCTTTCTCCAAATATCTGGGTTTTTAAAATCACATCCCATTAAAATGGTAGTTTGACATCTTTCAAGGATACAAATATTCCTTTCATATGTTCTTTGAGTTGTGGGAACAAAAAGATGTGAAAGAGCCAGAGAAGGCCTATGAAATAGACCGGGAATGGTTTCCCCCTAAAATGATCATAGGACAGTTCTAGCTACACTAAAAGAACAGCATGTATGACCAGCTTGAGGGCATAGCCCTCTTGGTCTTTTCCTGACCACTGGCATTTATAAATTTTTAAAAGCCCTTCACTAAATCCATCACATTCAGCTCTTTTGGAGGAAAACAATGTAACATTAACAGCCCAAAGTTGTCATAGCTTCTGAGATGACATTCCCACCCCCCTTTAAGTGAAATGGCCAAGGAGATGCCTTTGAGAGCAATTATTTAGATTAAACTATAATTGCTGTTGTTATAACTTTATAGGAAGGCACACTGATGCAACCAGAAGAAACGGCCTTAATAGCACTACTCAATACTTCCACGCCTTGAAGAAGAAAACATTGCAGAGATGTTTGGATGGCTGAATGGCTGCTCTAGTGAAGGAGAGAAGGAAAGGGAATGCTGTTCACCATCCAATTCCAACTCACTTGAAAAGCAGAACATTACAGAACATTAGCCAAGGCCCCCTTGGCTAATTTAAGATTGACAGGTGGATTCCACCGCTACACTCAATCATATTGGCACCAGATTAGATGACTGTTGAAGCATGTTGAAGACAATCTAAAAATCATGTGTAAGGCAAATGTGTAAAATTAAATATTTTATCTATTAAATAAGTCATGTGTACATTGTCAAATTATATACTTAATATCTTTAAATGGTTATTCCCTTTAGTTGCAAGAAATAAAGTACAAAAAATATGGACCAAATGATAATTGGCAGTTTCAACTACTAGTTTAAGAATGACTATAAATGTATTTAAGGTTACATATGAATATTTGAAGGAAGCATACATTTTTGTATTAGTCTGTGTAGACTAGAGAAACAAATTCGTAAATATGCATATGTATATAAGGGAGAGGTTTATATATCAAAAAGGATTGGAACACTATTATCTCATATGTTTGATATCGGTTAGCCTTCTTCAGATTCACGAGGTACTTGCAATGACACCAGGACAATCACAGTTCAGTGGGTGCCCTCTTGTGTATCCAATGGTGGTAGAAGCTTTTCAGCACTGGCAGGGTCCTCACTGTGGCTTCTCAAGCACCTCAGCACTGGCAGTAGTCTCTGCGTGGCTTTTCTAGCTTCAGAGGTCTGGTTTCATCAGGGCAGACCATACAGCTTCTTCTCTGGGAGTCAGTCTTGAGCCCTATCAGGAGAGCATCTCCAAGGGACTGAGCAGGGAATCTTTCACCTCCAAGAGGAAAATGACCAGATTTCCCAGAATTCTCAGGAGAAAGCCATGCTCACACAGAGGCCCCCTTGGCTAATTTAAGATTGACAGGTGGATTCCACCACTACACTCAATCATATTGGCACCAGATTCGATGACTGTCACAGTTCCCCACTATGGTTCTTCATTAAGCTAATATACTACTTCAAAGGAATTTAAAAATAATTTTATCTGTGGTTCTTACAGCTTTTATCACAATCCATACACACACCAATTGCATCAAGAACAGTTGTACATATGCTGCCATCATCATTTCAAAGTATTATCTTCTACTTGAGCCTTTGTTATTTGTTTATTTTTCCCTCTCCCACTCACCTCCCCCTTGAATGCTTGAAAATTTAAAATGATTTTTCCATGTCTTACATTGATCGCTGTCTCCCTTCACTCACTTTTCTTTTATCTGCCCCCCCCCACCTTCCCCTTCCCTTCCTGATATTGTTATTCTCATTATTGGTCCTGAAGGGGTTATCCATGCTGGATTCACTGTGTTGCGAACTCTTATCTGTTTCAGTGTGCATGGGTAGAATTGGGGTCATGATAGTCGGAGGGAAGAAGCATTAAAGAGCTAGAAGGAAGTTGTATGTTTCATATGTACTATACTTCACCCTGACTGATCTCTTTTTTGTGACCCTTCTGTGAGAAATGTCCTATTTTTCCATGTTTTTTTCTTTTATTACTTTGTTTTGGGGATTATTATTGTCTCTGCATATATATCTAAGTAAGATAGATGAGGTAAATAATTCAGAGGAGAATATAATAGAAGCCATAGTTCCAGGGTGATATGGGCGAGTAGAAGATAGGGGGAAGTCTAGCAGGTATCATTAAAGGACAAGGGACAATGATTAATCTAAAATTGATAGCAAGGAGAGCATAGGATCCCTTGGTGGGGTTTGATCAAGGATGATGTACTTGAAAATTCCTAAAACCTGAAGGAAGGATGAACATGATAGTGGAAGAAGAGGAGAATAAAAGAAAATAGAGGAAAGAACTAGAAGGTAAAGGATATTGAGGTCTAATACAGGCATGCACATATGTAAATATATTTAAATATAACGATAAGAGAAATAGATCTATGTACATATATTTATATGTTAAGAATTAAGGTAACAAATGGACATTTGGGTCTCTACACAAGGACTCCTTCAATGCAAGAACACGTTGTTCTAATAACAGGGCATGATCGCTGAAGACAAAATAGGTGGATAAGAAAATATGTTAAGGAAAACTGATGGTGCCTGACTATCAAAAGATCTAGAGTCATAACATATTGAAGATAAACAAGCAGTGACCTAGCTGAGAAGCAACAAAACCCATATGGAAGAAGCACAGTAGGCTGTGTGCTCATGAGGTGTGGATGGAATCAGATACCAGACATCAAAACCCAGAATAATATATATATATGTGTGTGTGTGTGTGTGTGTGTGTGTGTGTGTATATATATATATATATATATATATATACACATGTGAATGAGGGGGAGGAAAGAGCGGAGGCACAAAGCCCATCTGTAGACAATTGGGAATATATGTTTGGAAATATCTATTTTGATTTTTGTGAACATTCGTCTTCAATATTTGGAATCAGTAGAATTGAGAAGTACTATTCCTGTGGTTGGCCTTTCAGTGAGATCAGCATGATTGTTACAATTTGGGCATTTCCTTAGAGTCTTAGGCTGTCATTATGCTTCCTAAATTTCTTTTTGCTGGTTGGTAACAAGCAAGTGAACTAGGGAGCACACCAACAGAAATAATCTCTTCATTCATTTTTTGGGAAAGGAGGAGCTTACTGCCCATTGTATGCATGACACTACGCCTATCCTTATCAGTTTCATCCTGGAGATTTAAAGGTCATCTTTTGGAAATTCAAGTTGAGTCTTTATTCTCTCATTGCACAGGAGCATGTGAAATTAGTCTGGCTCCATCTTTTCAAGTATTTCCAACAGCAAAATCTGTCTTCATTCCTACAGTCCTGGTATCAGAAAATTCCATAAGTTAATAACTCTCTAGAACAGAAATTAATTTTCTCACACCCTAAAATCAAAAATTTCAAACCAGCCTCTCAGTCCTGTGGAGGTTTGCAGCTCCACACCTATTCCCCAGCACACACAGAGATCCTGTGACTAGTCATATTTATAAATGACCACTCTGTGTCTTTCCCTTTAAATTATCATATTCACATTAATTACTCATATAAATTATCCTATGAGTTATCAATGTTGCACAGATGATAAAACTTAGAATGGGAAAACAACTTGTTCATTAAAAGGATGTAGCTACTATTGAATAAAAAAATTACTCTGGCCCCTGTCACTTGTTCCTAAGACTATGATTATTCTGCTTCTGTTCAAAGATCTGTTTTGATACTTAGAACCATTCTAATTTAGTTTGTAAAAAATGTCCCACAGTAGAGGCATTTATGATCTAGAGCAATGGTTATCAACTTTCCTAATGTCACAACTCTTTATTACAGTTCCTCATGTTGGGGTGATCCTGCCAACCATAAAATTATTTTTGCTGCTACTTCATAACTGTAATTTTGCTACAGTTATGAATCCATCAACCCCTGTGAAAGGGACATTCGACCCCCAAAGGGGTTGAGATTCACAGGTTGAGAACCACTGGTCTAGAGTAAAGAAATGAATTTGGTCACATCATATAAAATATACTTAAGAGGGAGCAGACCTTTTGTCAACATTTCTCAATTTTTCTGCAGCAGTTAGGTTTTGCCAAATAAATTTGCTGATTGAAATGCACCCTGATTTGCGTTTGTGCTTTGTTTGTAGACAAATCTGTGTTCACATTCCAGGAGTCAGAAAATATTGTGTGGTGGAATCAACAGATTGGAATTAAATTACTTGAAATATTACACAATATAGAGAGAGGAAATTATTTATAACTAGGTGTTTCATGATTACAGAAAATTAATTCACATGTTAGACATATTTTCCCTGTTTTCTCAAATAACAAACTCATTACCATGGAATCCATCCTGTAGTACAAAATTGATCTATCCTTGTGAGTTTCTGAGAAGAGAACTATTTACAGGAGAAGAAAGCCTTTCTTAGGCATATCATTATTTGGGGGGAAATTTTTTCATGTGATGAGATCTTATATGTATGTAGACATTCTGGGTACCAGGGTATGACAGGTTAGAGAGATTATGTTCTGTAGTGTGAAGTTTGAATTTTTATGATCGCTATAACTTAATGGCACCAGCCCCATAAACACTTTTAAGTGGACGGTTCCGACATGCAAGATTGTCAAGTTCATATGCTAAAAGTTTTTCACCAACCAATTAGGTTGTGAGAACCCAATAGAAATTAAACCAAAGAACATTTAAAGCAAGTGAAGTAGGGATGAATTGGCTATCATCTTCTCTATCCCAGTCGTGTTGTCATCGTTGTTGTCAGGTGTCGTCGAGGAGGTTCCTAAGTGTAATGGAATTCAATGCTGCTCTGTTTTGTGGCTTCCTCACGATTGTTCTGATGCTTGAGCCCAATGTTGCAGAGCTGTCAATCCAGCTCACTGAGGGCCTTATGAAGTATTCTAAATCTATTGTCAATCAGGCTGTAGTTCACTGTGCATGTGGGAATAAGCAACAAACGTGTGCATCATGAATAATTGGAGTTAATGATTAGATAGGTATACAATGGTCTCACATGTCACTTTTTAAAAAGTCTACTGAATTAATGCAAAGCAGTCACACAGTCGAGTCCTGATCCCTGAGTGTGGGGTCGCAAGGGTTCAATCTCTGCCGTGCACCTGCGGGAAACTAGGGCTCCGACTAGACAATGTCCCTGTGCCAGCTCAAACCATCCTGGCAGCGGTTGTGGGGGAGATAGTGGCAGGTCACACTCCAGTCTGGCTTCACTGTGGCAGGCCAAGAGCCGTCAGGCCCTCAGAACCACCCAAATCTGCATCTACTTATCTTTATGCTGATCCTCCAGTGATCCGGTAGTGCTGCATTTCTCTTTCAGACACTCTCCCGGGGCCTATCTCCTGTTGATTCCCTCTGGTGAGGGTAAACAAGCGGCCATCCAGCTCAGAAAGGACAAAGCCCACAGGGAAGAAGAATACCAGCTTTTGTGACCATGAGGCATTAAAGGGATCTGGTGTCAGGCATCAAAGAATTATCATTATAAATGAGGGGGAGTATAGATTGGGGATCGAAAGCCTATCAATAGGTGAAGTGACATCCTCTCACAGAGAGGTTGCAGGGAGGAGACAAGTCAATTAAGGTACAGTGTAGTAACAATGGAATATGCAACTTTCCTCTAGTTCTGAAGTGCTTCTTCTATCATGATCCCAATTCTACCAGACAAATCCAGTTAGACCAGGGGATGTACACTGGAATAGGAAACATGGGGAATTTAGGATAGATGATCCCTCAGGACTAGTGGTGGGAGTGGTGATACTGAGAGGGTGGAGGGATGGTGGAACAGAAAGGGAGAACCAATTTTAGGAATCTACATATAACCTCTTCTCTAGGACATGGATGATGGGGAAGTGAGTGAAGGTACACATTGGACAGTGTACGATAAGAAGAAGTAATAACAACTTGTGAATTATCATGGGTTCATGGGGGAGGCAGAGGGGGGAGGAAAGGGAAATATGGGACGCTGGTACTGGAGACCTAAGTGAAGGACTTTTTGAGATTGATGATGGTAAAAAGTGTGCAAATGTAGCCTGCATACAGTTGATATATCTATGGATCATGATGGAAGTTGTCTGAGCCCCCAATAAAACAATTCATTTAAAAAAAGGAGAGGGAAAGAGGAGCTTACACCAAGGCGTCAAGTAGAAAATATTTGGAAATGAATATGGTAACATATGTACAAATATGCTTGATAACAAATAATGTATTGAATGTTATAAGAGCTATAAGAGTCCCTAATGAATTCAGTGGGGAAAAAATCTACTGATCTATTTGTATAGCTATACTTCATCTATTTATTTTGAAGTTGAGTGGCAAGAATGCAAAGTGAGTAGAATGTGGATAGAGGGAACACATGGGAAAGGCAACATGAATGAGACTCCCCCATACTGAAATACCAGTCATTCTTGAGTATTGGATGATTTGCCTGGTGGTGTGGATGATCAGGGTGTGTTCATTGAAATGCTTGGGAGACTTCATATTTCTGTTCTGGCATGTAAAGATATTGGAAGTTAATTCTTTGAACTTCACAAGAAAACCACTTCCAAAAATGAACATGTCTGCTAAGATCCATCAGAACTTGCAGCACACCAGGCAAGCTGCCACCACCTGCACCAAAAAGACATGCTGATCCAGAGAATGTCCACTTACTAGGAATAGCAGCTGCCAAGGCAGCTACAGCCCCCACTGGTCTTGCTTCAGTTGAAACTATTTCAGGGGTCCAGGACTAAACACCAGAGGTTGAAGTTGAATTAGGTTCAGAGATTAAAAACTATCTCTCAGTTTTAGGGAAATCCCCATGCCCACATGTGCTCCACCAATTTTTTTCCTGAAGCTAGAGAAGGCAATTTCTGATTTGAAATAAAGTTTTGTTCTCCTTATCAATGGAGTGGAAAACCATTTTATCAGAATATGAACAACAGGGAATCAGACATGATGGAATACTGGTTAAGAGTTCAGCTGCTAGCCTAAGCAAACTCCCTGCTGTTCAGCCAACTGTGACTCACTGTGGGTCTCAGGAGAGAGCAGAGCTGTCTTTTGGGGTTGTAGAGATTGGAGCAGAAAGCTCCATCTTTCTCCTGAAGTTAGCAGCCCAATTTTAACTTCCTCCCTCCCCAGGCCTCCTTTGATCCATAATGGTTACATCATTGAAAATCCTATGAGGCAGTGCTACCTTGTCTCCCAGCTTCTCTAGGTGGCAGATTGTCTGCACGTCAATGGGTAACCACATGTCATTTGGATTTTAGAGACAAATAACATGAAGAAAGAGGGAAACTAACTCCAGCCTCACTAGACTTTCAATGTATATGAAAAGAGAGACATAAAAAATCTGTCTCCAATTTTGAAATGGGGAATCAGGAATGTATAATTCTAGTTGTCTCTAAGAATTCCCTGAAGGGTTACAGCTTAGGGATGAGGTAGGAAGTAAACAAACAAAATTTAAAGAAAAGCAAAACAAAACACAAAAACGGAATCTGAGAGTCTAATGGATATTTTCCATCTTTCTAAAAAGAGAGCTATAATTAACATATACATTTCAACAGGGACATCATATCAAGAAGTACTATGGGGGGCTGAGCCCTGGTGGTATAGTGGTTGTGAGCAGGACTTTAGCCCACAGGGATGGAGGTTCAATTCCAGCAGCGGCTCCATAGGAGCAAAGGCTGGGCCTCCCACTCCCACCACCAGAGGGCAGTGATGACTCCCCCCCACCCCCCAAAAAAGAAGTACCGTGGGATGTTTTTATGGTCACAGAAGTAGTGCACAGGTTTCACGACAAGACTGAGACCCAAACATTAGATCACAGCTACTGGCCCCCCCTTCAATTTGCTACAACATAACACTAGCTGACTTTTACAGGGATCACAGCAGGAATAGCCACAGTTCCTTTGACCTGAAACCTGTTTGGGGGCTTTTGATTCATTTTAAAGCTGTTCCAGTTTTTAATATTTTTTTTCTTTCAGATTAAGGTTTTTATGTGTTGTCTAGTAACCTTTGTTGGTTTATTTTGCTTGTTTCCTGTTTGTGTTTTGTATGATTTTCTGGATACAAAATCGAGGATAGGTAAACCTATATTGACAGTCACTGGATTGTTAATTAATCTAGGGACATAGAGGTCTGTTGTGGAAGAAGTACTGCCAGTATGCCCCGGAGGCGATGTCATGAGAGATTGTCACTGGAAAAGGATATCATGTTTCCTACCATGGAAGAGACAGTAAAAAAGAGGAAGGCCCTTTGGGAGAGGGATTCAACAGTGGGCAGGTCAATAGCCTTAAGCACAGGGACAATGATAAGCATAGGGCAAGGCGGGTCAATGTTTCCTCGTATTGTTTATAAGGTTGCTATGGATTGGAACCAACTCAATGGCACCTAGAAAACAACATTGAAGTCAGTGGTGTTTGGAGGCAAATGGAGAGCTGACAGCAATAAGTATGGGAGGACAGTGTTCTGAAATTTATTGTGGTGCACAATTTTTAATATGATTAAAAGATTAAATTTCACAGCACGCAACCTCTTTGCCAAGGAAATTACTTTTCATGAGAGCATGCTGCAAGATGCATGTGTGATCTCTACATTCCAAATGCAAATAGACCTTGGACAGTCTTGGCTCTTTTCCTAGGTAGGGAAGCGATAGTTGGATAGATCTTCAACAGGAGGATACAGCCACAGGAGGGGTGAGTAGAACAGGGAGAATCTGCAAGAAGGCAATGGGTTTGCTAATTAATTGAATATTGGTGGTGAGTTGAGAGAAGTTTCAATCAGGTGTTCAAATGAATGTTGCAATTCTAGATGTGCAAATAATCAGCCAGAATGGAGCAGAGATCCTGGATGTCAGTGTACTTTACGAAATTGTGTAAATGCAAGAATGACACGTGCTACCTCCGACACTTCCGGGTTTCACAAGAGTAAGTGAAACTCAGTGGTGATGTTTACAGACACAAAGTAAATAATCACCAGGAAACTGGTGATGAAATGGGGAAGAGATGATCATATAGTCTAGACAAAGTGGAAGTTCACAGTTAAAAATGCACAGGGGTCAAAAAAAGAAGTTCACAAGGAAGCATTCAATGTTGTGAATAATAACAATATCAACATCAATATAAACTAACCATTGTGATCCACACCCAAGATCTTTTACATGTGTCCTTCCCCTTTCTTTACAGAAGCATGTATATATAGATACTATTTGAAGAAAAATATTTTATATCAGATATAACCTAAGAGCAAACACATTGATCTCTAGTTCTATAAAAACTCTAAATCAATTAAAAAAGCAAATTCCATTATCCTTATCTAGTCATTTAATGTTATGTTAAATAGCCTACATCTTAAATAAAGGTAACACAAAAATTACTGATGGGTGTGATGTTAGAAAATATTTATTTTTTAAACTTTGTGAATGATTGTGAAGGATTGTCAAGATTAACCTTAATTTGCATTTTAAAATTGTTTTACTGATGAAATTATCAAGCTGTGGACATTGTTATGTTTATTCTATTCAAGTGGATATAATGCTAATATTCTGAACATAATTATTTTTCTCTAAGAAGTCATTATAAGGTTTTTGCAGTACTGAAGCATATTTTTAATTCCAATGTTGCACTGATATAAATTCAAATGAAGTCATTATAATGCTCTATAAAATAGTAACACATATTTTAGGAATTAAAGTTTGCAGTAACAATTTAAAATGTCAATTGCTATCTTAATTTTACAAAGAACTCTGTTTATTGTAGCACTTAAACACCATTTCACCAATGCTCAACCTATGTTCAAACTTACATATCTGTTGATTTATGCCGTTTTCATTTTACATTTGTAGCAGTGGTTCTGCATGCACTAATACAGATCAAAGAAAGCAGTAGTTGTAGTCACATTGGCAGGGGTGTTAAATCACTGCCTTGCAGAAGTCTGAATTTCTGGTTTCTAATATTCCTCTGTATTGATCACACTAACGGGGAGACAGTTTCCCTGTTTTCTAATCATGCTTAGAAATCTATAAACATTTTAAAATCTTCTAATTTAGACAGCATTAGCTTCTCTGCCATTTCTACTTTTGGTGACTAATGGCTTTTAAGAATAAGGGGATCATTTTTAGGTAATTACTGAAAGTAAACTGATTTATGAGGTCAGGACTTATAATGCAGGCAATACAATATACAATCCATGATTCCAATTGTTATTTGAGATTGGAAAGTTCTTTATAAGAAAATCAGTAAGAGTTTGCCTATCTTGCAGTGCCACAGGGGCTTCAGAAATTATGTTTTAGGAAGCATAACATTATATCACAGAGGGTTTTTGTGCCTAGCACCTTATTTTGCAAGTTTTCAAAAAGGGTTTATGCTGGAAAAGAATTAAGAAATGTGGCACTTTCCAGGAGGTCATCGGCCTCCCCATCACATCATGGTGATTCTTGGAAAAGCCCTTCAAAAAGAATAGCAGTGAGGTACGCCTTTGACTCTCCTCTGATCACAGCTACACGAAGCTGTCTGCTTGTTGCAAGTTGCCTTTCCACTTCCAGGAGCAATGCATCGCCAGTGACTCTAATCTTAATAGAATTCTCTCTTTTGATTCTATCCCAGAGGAATCACAGAGCTTTCCGGTTTGGGGTGTGTTCATTATTTATTGATGTATAAGAAGAATGTGTTTCTTTGCTTAGGTCTTTTATCAAAGCTATTCTCCCATACAGATAATAATGAATTGGACTTGTATACATAATGACACAGGATGCAATCCATGATTGATAAAATAGGTAAAAAGGATGTGGCCCTCTTTTGCTAATTCTGTCAAATAATTTAGAAACTTTGTTTTAGAATCTGAAATAATGGATGATGAGGAGAGATAATTGGGTGTGTTCTGAGAAAAAGGGAGGAGAAATATTTGAAGTGGGAAATACCAGAATTAAAGTAACTCTAGATTTTTATAGACACTAAATATGTAAATTTGAATACTGATCACTAAAATATACGAAAAAATGAAAGCAGTCTAACAAAAAAGATCAGTTACTACATGAGTTTATTCAGTTATCATATACAATGTATTACTATACAGATATCAGTATTTTCCCTCAGGAGATAAAGAAGGGCTTCTGCTATGTTCACGATGTGCATCCTGGGAAGCCTGAGGGAGCAGTTCTACCTCATCCTACAGGATGATTCTGTCTTGGACCAACTTTACATCTATGATTGGGTTATCATCAAAATAGTCCACGTTGAACTTAAGATTAATCTTATCACAACCAGCATCCAACATCTAATATGATTCATGAAACTCAATGACTGACAACAGTACCATCAAGCATGTAAGAAATGCATGTTGACTTGGTTCCAACTCACAGAGGCAGGTGGACAACACAACCCAATACTTCTCCATTCTCCCAATTGAAACACTTTGAAACACTTGTGATAGTCAGTATCCTTTCATCTCCTTGAGGGTCTTCTTAGACTTCACTGACCTTCTACTTACCTGAGCATGATAAACATTTCAGGGCCAGCTCTTTCCTGATAATATGCCCAAAGTATGTGAGAGAAAGTCTCACCATCCTTACTAAGGAGTATTCTGGCTGTCCTACTTCCAAGATCAAAATTGTTGTCCTTCTGGAAACCATAGTGCTTTCAAGATTATTCACAACACCATAGTTCAAAGGAAGCAGGGCTTCTTTGGATTTTCTTATTCATTATGCTTACACACACACACACACACACACACACACATATATATATATATATATGACATACATATGACCTAAAAATATTTATCAGAAACTTTTGGAAGTTCCTTTTCTGTGTGTATAGGTAAGCAAGGATGACTTTGGATGATGCGTGTGTTTTTGTGTGTGTGTGTTGTATGTGTTTATGTGTATGTGTAAGAATATGTGTATGTGTGCTTGTGTGTGTTTGTGTGTGTGCATGTGTACGGGTATGTGTGCATGTGTGTGTCAGGCTATAACAGGGGTCAGCAGTCAGAAATCACTGGCAGGAGAATGATGAGGTTTCTAATCCTATAAAGATGTATAACATATAAGTGAAGTTCTCTCCTATAGGTTACAACAGATATTGGAGAACTTCACTACATCCAACACACCAAATAAGGAGGGATGTGTAATCATGTCTTGAAACTGGATGAAATAGCACACCAGGAGAGAGAGAGAAAGAATAAAACATTTGTGGAAAATGTGATTAAACTAATGGAATGCTTTCCAGAACTTTTAAATCCTCTTCTCCTGTGCGTTTGTGTATGAAGTCAACAGAGATAGCTAAAAAACATGTGAAGAAATGAAAAACAATACATAAAAATACAAAATATAAATGCTTTCCTTAGTAAGCTATATCAAGAATAAGATATATTTGCAAGTTATGGTAAAGTCATTTAGTCTATACTTAAATAATGAAGGGCCTTGGAACTTAAACTGTTCACGAAATCTTCCTGAATATTAACTGACAAAAATAGGTGCTCTGTACAGATTTTTATAAGTTAAGTGAAAATGATAAATCAGAAAGAACTGAGTTAGTATGCTACGGAAAATATCTAGTGATTTTCTAGAGAGACTAACAATATTATTGCCTCCTTTTATGAGAGGAAGGACTGGGAAATTTGTTGTGGTGGAGAAGCAGTCGATGAGGAAGGTTTACTGGGTGTGTTCTTCTGTGAAAACTTTAACTTAGTTTTAAAATGTACTTTCATAACAAGTAGATGCCCTCCAGAAAGCCAACAAACAAAATGTGGTGGTCATGTACTTGGTGTCAATTTCATGATTGGAAGTGTAGGGGTTGAATCTATCCTGTCAATTTGGAGATAGTTAAAGAGACCACTGTGTTGTCAGGACTTTCTCTGAGAATTCTGGAAAGTCTCATTATATTTCCCCCCATGGAGATGAGAGACCAGAGACTTACTCACTTGGAGTTGGTCTACTGATAAGACAAGACAAGATGGTGGCATGCTGATTGATTCTCAGTCCTGGAACCAGGAGGAGCTGGAGGAGAAGGCACATGGGCTTACCCTGATGGAACCAGATCTTTGGGGCTATAGAAGCCACAGAGAGATACATGCCAGCACTGAGATGCTTCTCTCGCCAATGATTATTGCTGATGGATCCTGAGACTTGGTAATGAGGAGCCATGGGGAAACTCCTGCCATCACTGTGATTCTTCTACTGCTATTGGACACACAAGACTCTACGCCCACTGTCCTGTGCTTGTCCTGGTGTCATTGCATGTACTTTGTGAGTTGGAAGGAGACGTTATAGACCAGTATTGCAAGACATTTGAACTAATATCCGACTTATGACCTTGAACTGAAATGGGTTGGAATGTTCTCTCAATATTCTATTCCCCTTGTACATAAACCTTTTTCTTATATCCATAAGGATGTTTATGGATTTCTTTCTCTAGTCTACCGGAACTAACACACAAAATGTCTTGAGAATCTATCAAAATGGTTGCTCTGACTATGCTATTGACTGGTATGCTCTTTTGCCTTATCTACCCTGGGGGTCAACAGGCAGTGGTTCTTGAACCTGCAGCTCTTGATACAGTAGATCCCTGGACCTCGATGCTAATCCAGCCTAGGAGTGTAGAAGTGCAATTCAGTGGAATTCTGAATTGATTTTTCCCATAAAATTGACTAAAAAATCCATTAACCCATTCTGGACCACCAAGATTTGCCCTAACCTTGCCTTTTTTTATACAAAACATTGCATAGACATTTCAAAATAAATAATTTCAGAGTGAAATAATACAATTTATATAAAAACACAGCATCAAAAAAGTTGTTGACAAATACAATGTGGTCCATATCTTGAGATTGAGGCTAATCTG
>PVJH01011754.1:0-67384 GCA_004026705.1 Nesogale talazaci | reverse complement strand
CAGCAGCAGCAGCAGCTTCTCAGTCACGCAGGGAGGGAGTATCCAGGAGTGGGGTCCACACAGTCGGAGGAACCTGCATAGCCAGCATCTCCTCCTCCTTGGAGTGCTAAAACAACACTGTCAAAGTCTGCGTGCTTCCTGAGCATGGAGGGGCAGCAGACGGGCGAAAGGATGACCAGGACAGATGTCCTTCCCGCAGATCAGAGACAGAAAAGGGCTGAGCTGGGAGGGGGGTTCCATGCTGCCACACTGCCTTGTGACCTTGACTTGCCCCCTTCTCTGGGCCAAGGTGTCTGGGCAAGCCTTCCCATCCTGGCGACGAGAGGAGATGGTCCAACCCATGAGCCCTGCTCAGCTGTGCATCTTCACCGGGGCCCTGAAAGGGGTCTTTCCCTCCATCCATTTCTCCTTCTCCTGGCCCAGAGTCTTCTGAGATGGGAGGGACCTGCGTGCAAGCTGGGGACCCTGCTGGCCTGGTCCAGCTCCAGCCCCGCAGTGCTGACATGCTGACTCCTCCTGGACATGCTGGCCCACTCCGGTGACCCTTCCTCATAGCACCTCCCCCCTCCGCCCTCTTCTATACTGCCTCCCCTCTGGACCTGCCGCAGGATCGCCTGCATACCTACCTGCATGTCCTTCCCTCTCTGTCCTTGGACCCTTCCCCCAGAAGACTCCCCGAGCTCACCATCCCGCCAGTAAGGTACCATCAGCTCTGTGAGCAAGACCCTGGCCCTGCTCACTGGGGACATTTCATGCCCAGAGGTGGGACAAAGGAAGGCTGGACTGATTGCGCGGTAGTCAAGGATGCAACAGGTACTGTGGACCCCTCGCTGCTCTCTCGACTCTGGGGCCGGGGCCAGAAGCAGGGGGCTTCCTGGGTGGCGAGCTGCTCAGGGCCCTGTGGGCCTAGCTCAGGGGGACATCTCTCTGGGCTGCTCACAAAGGTCTATTGCCACCACGGGGGTGGCCCAGTGCCCGTCCCTCAGCCACAGTCTCTGCTGCCAGGGTTTCCATCTAGGGAATCCAGGCACTGCACTTCTCTTCCCAGAGAAACAGCATGGGTAGGAGTCCCATGCCCCCCCCCACCTATTCATTTTGTCCCTCATCCAAACTGTGCAGAAAACGCACCCCCACCAAACCACCCACCTACCCACAACTCAAGAAGGAGCTACTTGCCTTCTACCCCCTCCCCCCTCCTCAAACATGGTCTGTTTGTTTTTATTGGTTTGTTTCTCATTAAATCCTTCAATTACTCTGCAGTGTAAAACGGTGAGATTATCGACATGTGCCGGGCCCGTCATGTACCCCAGTCTGCTTATTACACTTGCAGAGAATGCTTGAGCGGTGCTTGCTCGCGTCTGTGGTGGATTGAGACAGAGTTAATAAATATTATTTGCTGGGTTTTTTCCCCCTCCCGTGTGTGTGTGTGCGCGCGCGCGCGTGTGCATGTATGTGTGTGTGCGCGTGCGTGTGTCCTGTCCCCGAGAACCACTGCTCTCCTTGATTGTTTTTTACAGTTGGATTGGGAATATTGATTTATTCGCCACTGTTACAATAATTGTATACAAGGAACAAAAGAGCGGGAGGCAGCATTTCATCAGCTCCAGTAGATTAATTAGTTGAAGTAGATTAGGCACAGTGTTAGAGGGAAGATTTGCATTTAGAGACAGGAAAAGTTTCTGCTGCTTCTGCTGCTGCTTTTGTTCAACTTTTAAAGGGCAGGCGTGTGTCCTCGAGACAGGCCCCTTGTTAGCCAGCGGCTCTGGAGTAGCCAGACAGAGATCCCTGAGAGACAACAGGTGATGTGGTTATCGGGGAAGGGCCACTGGCAACCCAGGATGTGTGGCGAGTGCCCTTTCAAGCAGGACTCAAGGAACCAGGTGATAATCGGCTGTGCACCTGCTGGGGGGAGAGCCCCTTCCATGTGTGGCTGGGTGGGTGGGTAGGTAGATGGATGGGTGGGGGTCGTTGACAGTCGGGGGCCCAGACACCCTTTTCTGTGTTCATACCCTATCCCACACCTCCTAGACCTGCCTGCCTTTCTGCTTCACAATATCAAAGAGAACACTCACATCCTCTCCAGGGTTCCCATGCATCAGGAGGGCTTCTGTGACATGAGTGTCTTGAATGTGGAAGCGCAGGTCTCCCCCGGTTTTCCGTCAGTTCAGGTGGCCCTGCCCCAACAGCATGCCCTGAGATCCAGGCACCAGGGCCGTCTGACTGAAGGGGGCTGATCCAGTCATCAGGCCACGTTCTGGACCAAGACCTTTCTCTGGTCTCAGCTTCCAGTATCCCAAAGTTGGTGGTTCAAGCTCACCAACAGCTCAGTGGGAGAAAGAGGAAGCTCAGGAAACCCCGTATTCTGAGGGTGGTTGGGAGTCTGAGTGGACAGAATGCCAGTGAGTATGGGTGCCCTGACCCATGCGGGGTGAGTCTTACGCGGGTGTGTCTTCAAAAAACGGCCCTCAGTGTCTGCCAGCAAGCAGCCACCGGCCATGTAGGACCATTCAATCCATCCGTCAGGCCGCCCACTATGCTCCCTGAGGGCGGGATCTCTGCTGGGTGCCGGCGGTCTGGGGGTTCGTCTGTCCGTCAGTCCCTTGAGGTCCCTTGGTGCTCGGGGACAGAGCGGTGCCACACCCAGTCTGTCTTTCCTAGTTCTACTTCAGCCCACCTCCTCAAATCCAGTTTCCTCGTCTGCTAAAAGGGAATGTTTCGTTCCAGCTACATCTGTCTGTCTGTCTGTCGGGAAACAAGGCCCCGCTGGCTCCACCATCCACTCTTGGGGACTGTCCTCCCTCCTTGTGTCTTCCACAACTGGCTCTCACGTGCACAGGAGTGTGTGGAAACACCACGCCTGGGGACAGGGATGGGGACAGCAGGCGCAGCCTTCTTCTACAGCCCTGGAGCTCCTCTCTGAGCTACGTGGGCTGCCCGGTGCATGGACCAGACTGTGGTGACAGGGGTGGGGGCCTGACCCTGCTGGCCACATGGACCACAAGACTTCAGTTTGCGTACTTTGGACATTTTATCTGGAGAGACCAGTCCCTGACCATGGGCGGCCTTCTTGGTAAAGTCCCATTGAGGGGCAGCGACACCGAGGGAGACCTCCACAAAGATGGGCTGGCTCTGCAGCTGCAAGAATGGGCTCCATCGATTGCGATGGAAGGTTTGAGCAGTCGCCGCTTCCACGTGTCTCAGAACTGACCCTGCGCCTCATGAAGACAAGGGAACCTGACCCCTTCAGGAGCCGTTGTCCCTTTGAAGGGAGCAAGGGAGGTTGCGGTCCAGGACCCTGCTTGTTTCTGTGTCCATGTGTCCACCTTCTGGACCGTAGATGCTCCGGGGTCCCAGGGCCTCAGGGCAGACAGTTGCTCTTCCCACGTCCCCGCAGGCCCCGCAGTGCTGGGCCGTCAAGGAAGGGGATATCGTCTCCCCGAGCTCCCCTGGGGCTCGGACTCGTTGCCCGACTTCGTACATCTCCTCTGGGCAGGGCGACCTGTCTTGCCTTCTCCTTCCCTGAGGGAATACTGCCATTCTGAGTCCCTGGGTTCGGAGTCATCTAGCGGTAACACTGGACCACCAAGGGACCCACTGGGCAGGGCAGCAACCGCTCTGCTGTCGACAAGGGCAGCGGAAGGTGAGGTCAGCTTGATGGCCACTGCGCACACACCTTGGTCGCCTCCTGAGCCCAGAGGTAAACGAGAAGACTAGCTTCCCCCTGCCACTGCGTCTTCATAGAAGGTTGGGGAACATTCTCACTGTCTCTGAGGGGCACATGCAGCAAGGAGGACTGGCAGACCAGGTACGGTCCCTATCCCAGGTGACCCACCTAGCAGAAGAGAAGAGACTGCAGGACAGTGTGACTTTACTGCCTGCTCCCAAGAACCCCAGAAGGGTTGGAATTCTAATTTCCTGCCTGGTGAGTTCATTTCCTTCCTTCCTGGTGTGTGCGAGGAGGGGTGGGGTGGCTCCACAGCGATCATGTAGACCTGACAGAGGGCCGCCTCATCCAGACGCTCAATAAGGGACAGCGGAGCCAGGTGGGGCCTGCAGGGAGGAGGCTCACCTGATCAACCCTCCCAGCAGATCCGGAGCAATCAGCTCCTGCCATAATTGATCTCCTGCTCTTTCAGGAAAAAGGAAATGAACACCCAGTCTGAGGTTTTCCGAAGTACACCCCTGATTCTCCATCCAGCGGATGGGGCTGTGGCAGCTGTCCAGCCAGGAAGGCCAGGGACACTAAAGAGAGAAGGGTCTGGCAGTAGTCATGTGGGGGTCAGGCACAGCAGTGCCAGTACACTGAGGACCCAGGTCTTCCCTGAGTGTGCAGCGGCATGTTCCCCCAAGAGCCAGCAGGGAAGGAATCTCCTGGGAATACACAGGACTGCTCAAACCCTATGTTAGACTGTGGGACAGGACCCTGGGAGTCTACCTGAAAACAGGAGCGAATTCAGATAGTGAATTAGCACCTACCCCTGGGGGACTCTGCAGGAAAGAGGTGTGTGTGTTTGTGTAATATGTATGTGGGGCATGTGTGTGTGTGATCTCAGTAATATGTGCGTGCAGTCACGGCATATGAGCTGTGTGTAAATGATGTGCTTCGTGTGTGTGTGTATGAGGTTAGAGTGAGTGAGAGATGTGTGTATGAGGCATCAGTGTGATGTGTGTCTCGTGTGTATGTGTGATGTCATGTGTGTGTGAGCCAACTTTGTGATGTGGGTAGATATGATGTGTGATGATGTCTATGGTGTGTGTGTGAGGCTCTAGTGAGTGTTCATTGTGTGATGCCTGCAGTGCGAGGGTGAGTGAGTGATGTGTATAAGAGGCACATGTGTGTATATATGAGGTAATGGTATATGTGTGTGGGTGGTGAGTGTGTGTGCACATGTGCACGCTTGGTGTCCCTGGGTCTGTCATGACTTGCAGTGGGCCTGGGATTGGCAGGAAGCAGCAGTTCATGGATGTCTTGACCGCCTTCCTTATGGGGACAGACTACCAGGTCTCTCTCTCTCTCTCTCTCTCTCTCTCTCTCTCTCAGAGTATGTGGGCGACCCTGGACCTGGCACCTACCTACTGCACAGCCACAGAGCACTTCACCACGGCACCCCAGGCCTCCTCAGTCCCAGGAGGAGCCCCTTGGCAGTTGAAGATGACATAAGAGAAAAGCCATGTGGAAGTCTGACCAGCCTGCTCAGGTGTTTTCAGCTTATAGGACTGACCCACTATCACACTAACTGGTCCCTTCAAATGTACCCAATCCTAGAAGCACCCATGGATATGGGCTGGGGCGTGGGTGCCCCAGGTGCACATTGAAGACTCAGCGTTTTTGCCAAGTGTCAGCTGGAGAGCCTTCTCCTGCCGTGCTGTTTCTCCACTGGCCTGTGCTCACACGTCTAGACTCTGGGTCACGCATTGGTCCTTGTCATAGATTTCAGAAATCTTTGTCACCTGGTAGACAGCACTAGCCTCAGGGCATGATTTTCTCTGCAGGGGCAGCACAAACTGGAGCCAGCTTGACTCTGGTGGTTTGGTATTGACATCTGTCTGTACGACTGTCTGCCTGTTGATTTTCTCCTACAACATGTACGCATTAAGCGTGTATGAAGGGTGCTACAAAAAAATTCAGGAAAACATCATACTTTCTAGGGACTTTCTGGAGCTCTTATTTATAAGCATAGGAATGTGCACACAGGGAAGCACACACATGCACATGCCCACATGCATTGCTCTTTGTGCATGTGCAGAACGCACACCTACAAACCTATGCAGGCATGGATTGGCACAGCCTCTCAAACTATGGGCTCCAACCTCAGAGCAAGCAGGAGGCTGGCACGGGACCACAGGTATGCTCTCTCCATGTTCACTGCATCGCCAGGGGTTGGCGTGAACTCCAGGGTACCTCATAACATCCATATATTTATACAAGTACACGGGGATATGCACAGAGATGAGCATGCACATGTATGTGCACACCTGGTATACATGGAAGCATACATGTGTAGACACACATGCATCTGAGTGTCCATACACACATTTTCCATGTGTGTAAATCACACACATGTCAACATAGTCATATACACATATACATATGTGTACATGGACACACCAACTCACAGTATCCCCATCATAAAGCATGTAGCTGCTGTGGTAGGTTGCTGAGGTTCAAATCTTTGTGGGACAAGACAGTCTTATCTTTTTCCTGGGGAGCAGTTGGTGGCTTTGAACTGGTGACCTTGTGTTTAGTAGCCTAGTGTCTAACCCACTAGCCATGGGACTGCCCTCACAGACACAGAAACACACACACACACACACACACACTTCCTGTTGGTCAATTTTTGGGGAGCTGCCTGCCTGATAGCCCAGCTGGGTCACCTACAGAGACTGCACGTGTGGGCTATGCCCAGGGTTCTTCTTGTCTATCTGTCCCTCTGCTTCCTGTGGGTCTGCGTGTGGACTCCACCTGGCTAGGGGGCAGGAGGACCGGGCCCTGGCAGATCTCAGATAGACAGGGGACTCTGAGGATGGTCAGCCAGTTAGCGAGGCGACATAGAAACCCGAGAAGAGGACACTTAATGTCATGGTCGCAAGGCGGGCTTCACAGCCCACTGAGATCCGGGCGGCCCTGCGGGGGAAAGTGTGCGTTCAGCAGGACGTGGCCTGGCGGCAGTGGAGCCGTTTAAATGTCTTCTGGCTCATAACTAGATTATTCAGTACAATGTCATTTGCCGCCACTGACATTTTCTTTAAAGTCATAAAGGCCTACATAGTAATGAAAGGGCTTGGAATAAAATTAGGAATATCATGTATAAATTATCTTTAACCTTAGCTTCATTTGGACTGTGACTTTTTAGACCTGATCAATTTTCATGAAACTATCCACATAAAACTGTGAAAAAATATTTGATCCCCAGCTCTCATAAAGGCAGCAGTAACGAGGGGGAGCAATGTGTCTGGCACTGCTGTTCCAGGAAGCAGGGGGTCATTGTTGGACCCCTCCCAGAGTGTCCATGGGGAGCCTGGACATGGGTCTGCAGGTGCAACAGCAGGGCTGGGTGCCAACGACCCTGGACCCTGGACACAGGGCATACCCTCTGTTCTCTGCTGGTCTGAGAAGTGTTTCCCGGCAAGGCTGCAGGGAGCTGGTGTGTGCTCCTGTGGTTCTACTTAGGTTGCCTTGACCATGGGGTGCCACGCTGCACACAGGGATGGGGACCATGCAGGGTTATCCTTCTGCACTGGGCTCCCAGAGCTGCTTCGATGCCCTCTGAGCTGTGGGTACAGAGAAAGAAGCGGGGGTTTAGGAAGGTTTGGGGTGCCTTTGTATCAGGATTGACACTGTGGCCCTGAGCTTGGGTATTTTTGTGGTTTGGTGTCCCCTCCACCCCCTGTCAGTACTTGGTGTGGTGGTGTCTCAGGCGTGGCTGGGATGCTGGAGGGAAAGCGAGAGTTGACACCTACAGGGTCCTTCTGAAAGACTACAGTCAAACCAAAGCACTCACTGCCATCGAGCGGACCGGACTAATGGCGACCCTGTAGGACCGGGTAGAACTGGCTTTGTGAGTTTCTGAGCAGAAAGCAGATTATGTGGAACTGTTCACCTTATGGTTAGCTGCCCAGAGATTAATCACCAGTGCTCCTGAAAGGACTAAGGGAGACCAGGAGAGCTGGCCTGGGGATCTATAGGAGAGAGTGAGTCAGCCAGTGTGGACTGCTGTCCAAGAATATTGCTGGCGTTACTTAACTGTCACTGGGAGTCTGAATCAGTGAGGGATGACCATGGGTCAGCATTATGGCTTGTAATGCCCTGCTTGTTGGTGGGAAGCCAATGTCCCAGGCCCAAGGCGGCCGAGTATGGCCATGTATCTGGAGAGGGTAGTGATACTTCCAGGGGGGATACTGGCTCCTTTGGACTCTCCTCTGAGTTCTAGACTCTGCCGACCCCTCACTTAGTTCTCTGGCCAGTTCAGGGCCTACACTGACCTCTCTGGAAGCATCAGTGGCTAGTGACGAACAGTGACCCTGCGTGTGTGCACACACACCAGCCAGCCCTGGTTGGGTTAAAGTCACGGTGCTTCAGCAGAGATGGAGGTCAGTGGGGAGAGAGGCTGCCGCCTACCCCTGCCTCCCCCGTCATGTGAACACTGCCTTTATAGACCTGTCCTCTGGACGGCTCCCGCAGGACATTTGCAAATTTAACAAACTGTGGCTGCGGAGTCTGGCCCCCTCTCAGGTGAACAATCATGGCTGCTGAACCATATCTCCCCTCCGGCTCCCCGGTTCCCCGTAAAGATGCAGAAGGCCAAGTTCACCGGGGGGTCTGCCGCCAGCTCGTGTGCTAGCTCGTGCAGGGTAGCCTGCTGCGTCCCGACTCTCTGGAGCGTGGGGGGGTGGGGGCACAGAAGCCAAGTGCCAGTGAGGCCCTGCCCAGACTCTGTGTCCATCCATCTGGGCCATGGGTAGTCTTTGCAGGTGGACCGTCTCCACTTCTGATTCAAGCTGGGTGGTGGAGAGTGCTTGGAGGCCAGTGCAGCGGTGGCCGGGGGTGGGCTTTGCTGGGGCTGCAAGAGGGGCTGGGGGTGAGTAGCCCACCACATCATGGACTCTCCATGGGTCTTCTCATGTTCCTGCAGGACCGGGATACTCAAACCAGAGGCACACTGTGCCCTCCGCTGCTTCAGAGTGAGGTGGGGGTCAGGCTCAGCTCAGATGATACTGCCGACCCTCGGATGACAGCTCCATCTGAAGACCAGGACCCACTAAGACCCTTTCCCCACGCTTGCATCCTGACCAGCACAGGCTGCCCCACCCCAACCAGGGGCTGGTCACTCGGAGTAATGGGAGTGGACCCTGTGGTCAACAGAGCAGATCTGTGCCCGTCATTTCCAGGGACCACTCCTCTACAGCAGTGGTTCTCCACCTTCGTAAGCGGCGACCCTTTCATGCAGTTCTCCACACAATGATATTCATTGCTATTTCATAGCTGTAATTTTGCAACTGTTATGAATCGAGTGACTCCTGTGAAAGGGTCATTCACTCCCCACCCCCAAAGGAGTCGCGACCCACAGTTAAGAACCACTGCTTTAGAAGAATGCCACTGGGGTCACCTTCTGCGCTCACCTGGTGAACTCGTACTTTCAACCATTCTGTGCCAGAGGAAAGCATCCATGAAAACTTGATCTGCTCCCCCTCCACCCAGGGACTTTGCTTTACCTGAAAGCCCCTCTCTTACACAGGGCAGGCAGGTTGCCTCAGCTGGTCACTCTGGTTGTGTGTTCAGCCAAGCTCTGGGAGGTGGTGTGGTGGCTGCATGGAGGAGGGGAGCTGTCAGGGGAAGGCTGGAGGAAGTGGGTCTCTTGGGCATCATCCCCATCCTGCTGTAGACAGACCTCCCTCTGTGCTGGCTCAGGGAGAACAGAGGCAAGCTGGGTGGTGACTCCCTCACACTCTGGGTTTCATCATTTTTGAAATTGTTACATTCTGGGCAGGCACCCCCTGGCTGGGCTGCCCTGGAGAAGGGGACCCCCCCCCACAACTTCCCCATGATTAATGCAAGATGCTTCCCCTCCCAGTCAGTCTCCTGCACCGACTGTCCTGCCCATCACCCCCAGTCTACCACCAATCGAGCCAAAGAACCCTGAGAATAGCCGCCCCCCACCTCCAGGCCATGGGGGTCAGTGTCTCCAGAAAGCCTGTGCTGCAAGGAAGGGTCCTATCCTGGTCCTCAGCTTGTGCTTCAGGAATCACTGGCCTGCACTGCCCATGATGTCATACTCACCCTGCTCGCATCCAAGACAGCTTCCTTCTACCAAGTCCTGGCGCTGCACCCCGGGGGCTTGACCATACCTCTGGCCCCCTTTTATGGATGGGGTCTTTGAGGCTTCCACAGGGTCCAGCACCTGGCCCCCAGAAATCAGGGTTTCCAGCCCTCCTTTTTATCCTTGAGGGAGTTCATCAGCTCTATGGGAGAGGACTGTGCCAGAGACAGGGCTTGATCTGCAGCAGCAAGACTGTTTATGGAATCAAACCCCAAAGAGATGCGCCCACTGCCCTTGGGTCGATGCCAGCTCCCCAGGACGCTCTAGGACAGGGTGGAACTGCCCCTGCCAGTATCTGATGCTCTCACTGTAAGGGAGCCTAGAGACCCCACTTCTTCTGGGTGCCTGGAACATCGCAGCCCAGTACACAAGCACTCTGCCACCAGGGCTGCTGTTTGCAGAGCACCTTCTGTGGTGGGTGGCCTCCTTGCCCTGGACATGCCTCGCACTAAACCCTTTGAAGGAGGCCAGGCTGACTGGGGTCCTTCCCCAAGTTCATGGGGCTCTGCTGATCTTTCCCCTGCTGCCCCAACTCTCTCTCAGATCCCAGGTCTTGGCCGGGGATTGTCCTGGGAGACACAGTGACATCAACAATGAGGATTGGTGTTATAACAAAGAAATCAACGCCGTGTTAATTTCGAGCTCCATTAAAATCCCAGGCTTAAAAAAAATCAATATTTCCTGAACATAAATGGGAAAAATTGGTAGGAGACGAAATTCTATTTCAAGCTCTTAAGTCTATGATCAGCAAGGGAGGTAAAATAGGCACACAAAAGCTGGAGTGTTTTTCCTTTAAAAAAAAAAAATCTTGTGCAGCATGCTGGGTGTGAGTGTAGGTGGCTTAAGTCCTTAAGAGACCTGGTTTCCTCGGTGCGGGTATGGCAGAGAGGTGAAGGAACATGTATTATTAAAGCTCTGGTAGAGGGGCCTGTGGCCAATGCTGCCTGGGGTCCAGAGTGGTGGGGTCCTCTGGTAGACAGGAGAACAGGATGGGCTGGGAGGAGGAAGCTTGGGTCTCTATGGTCAGCACAGCCTACTGACTGGGCTTCCCAAGGATATCAGCTCCTGGAGACTGCATGTCTGTGGGCAGCATTGCTCCATAGGCTTCCAAGTTTGGCTGTCCTGGAGAAGGGAACTCCCACCACAACTTCCCCATGATTAATGCAAGATGCATCCCCTTCCGGTCAGTCTCCTGCACCATTGTCCTACCTGCCGCACCCAGTCTACACCGATCAAGCCAAAAAACCCTGAGAGCAGCCCCCTCCCCCAGCCTTCGGGGTCAGTGCCCCTAGAAAGCCTTTGTTAAAAGGAAGGGTCCTGTCCTGGTCTTCATCCTGGGCTTCAGGGCTCACTGGCCTGCACTGCCCATGATGTCATGCTTACCCTGCTTCCATCCAAGACAGCTTCCTTCGACCAGTCCTGGCACTGCACACAGGGGACTTGGCCGTACCTCTGACCCCCTTTTTTGGGTGATGGCTTTGAGGTCTCCAGCCTCTCCTGTGTGCTCAGGAGCCCTGACCCTCCATTGGAGGTGGGCACCCCAGTCAGACATGAGGACCAGCCCTCGTAGGCTGCTGGCCACTGCAGGGCTCTTGGGTGCCTCCCCCACGAGTTGTGGTGAGATGTTTCCCTGCTGGAATCTAGCCTGAGGCCCATGCTGTTTGAGGGACTTCGGCCTAGGTGGACCCCTGCTCAGGGGATGCTTGGTCTGGCTTCCCTGCATCGAAGTGCGTCCAGCACAGAGAGGTCTCTGTCAGCTCCTGATGGGCGGGGCCATTGTCTCCTACCAGGCAGCTAGCCCAGTTTCATCATCAAGGTTGCCAAGGCATCCCATGGTCCCATGGACTTGGCCACGCCTGGTCTTTCCCAAGGTGTCAAAGTCCCTGAGACAGTTGCAGAGGCCCACACTCGTGTCTGTGTCCACGCCTCTGCCCCTCCCCTACCTTTCAGCCCAGGGACTTCCCAGCAGCTCCTCCACATCCCTTTGATCATGAGGAATGGATTTGGTTTTCTTTGGAATTTAGTGTTTTTCAGCAGCTGAACCGTCAGGGCAGGACTGGATCTGTGTGCTGGACAGCAGGGACCAGGGTGGCAGGGGTCAAATGGCCACAGCCTGTAAGAGACAGACAGCTCTCATCATTCCAGCCACCCCCCTGTTCCCCCACCCCAGAGACAGCAGTCTTAGCGCTTCCTCGAAGAAGGCTCTTGGATGTGTAGAGGGTGGGGGTGTCTGTCTGCAGAGCCCCCTCTGAATGATCTCTCTGAGCCCCGCTAATGCCCTGCAGATGCAGGGCTGACAATGGGACGCAGGGGGTTTCTCTCTCCAGGAACTTGGTCCCTGTTCCTCCTGGTTTTTGTTGATTCTGTGCTGCCTCTGAGGTTGAAGACCCCCCCAAAGCAAGTGGTGAGACGAAAGTATAAAAATTAAAAGCAAGAATGCTTCTCAAAGCCCACCTCTGTCTGTGCCGAAGGACACCCCGAAGTTGTGTGCAGGGAGAGGTGGGGGCAGGGCCTGGATGTGACGCTCCCATCTGGAACCCTGCTGGTTCTGGCTCTCCAACTGTCTCTTCTGATGCTAATCTGAAACCCCGTGTGCTCATGAATATTTATGAGCTGCTTGCCACCCAAACTCTCCCAATTGGATGTTGGCCTGGAGGCTGCTGCCTTCTCTTTGGAGTGGGATGCGCGTTTCTATCCAATAACGGGCCAGCAAAGCTGTGGACTCGGAGGGACTCAGGCTACCATGGGTGGTGGCCAGCATGAGCCTTGTCTCCTCTCCGGAGATTCATTTTCCTCTCCACGATGTGCCTCTCCGAAGACCAGGGCTGTCTTTGGAAATGGTCATGGCTGCCCAGGACCCCCATCCAGGACATGGCTCAAACACCCCCAGGCTGATAGACGCTACTCGGTTCCTTCCTTCAAGTGCAATGTCACTTAGATATCCTGTCTTGCTGGCTTCCCGTTTGTGTCTGGAGAGCTCTGTACCAGGGAAGGCCAAGGAGAGCCCTCCAGGCAGGCAGGTACCCTTAAGGTCTGCACAGAGTAGGTTCTGTGGACCCTCAACGGCTCCTGTTCCAGGAATGGAGTCAGGAGGCCCTAGACCCTGTAGGAAGGACAGACACAAGCCATCCCCCGGCTTCCCACCCTCCCCTGGACCATGGGAGAGCTTCTAAGCCAGCTCCTGTAGACCTGGGGGAAAGAAGCAGCCCAGCCAGACCCTAGGCTCATTACTCATAGAAACTAATTTTTAAATACACAACTCTGGCATAAATTTACATATAAAGAAGGATCTTGGTTGGGAAAAAATTCCTGTTATCATAACATTGTGGTTGTCACACAAAACCACAGGAGGCACATATGCAAACGTTCGTGTTGCTTGGTAACCATAATTGCCCAGTTTAATGCCTAAGCAGATAGACTGATGGCTGGAATAAAGAGTGGGGAGATCCCGCCCTCCCTGCCTGAGTGGGGAACTGAGGGCCCAGTCCTCCCAGACAACACACACACTAGAAGGGTAATTATTAAGCAGATGAAAATAGAAGCTGAACTCTCCAGCGCTCAAACTGTACTTGCTGCAGTTAAGAATGCTTCCATCTAGTGCGGGCATGCTGGGAACTTTCTGAAGGCAGTCTGGGAGTACTGGTATGGGCTTCCTGATGCTGTGGGGCTGGGACAGGAACCTTAGTGCACTGGGGTCACTCTTTGCAGCAGTGACCTGGTCAGCCAGGGGACTGGCCTGCCCTCTCAGCTGGTCATGGGCTCTGAGAAGAGACTGGCCGAGTGAGCAGGTACTCCCAGTAGGGACACAAGGAAGTCTGGTAGTTACTGAGAGCAGCACTCACTCCTGTTACAAATTAGGTTAGACAAGGTTTGCTAGAGAAACAAAACCAGGACACTTATGATTATAGATGATAGATAAATAGATAGATACAACATAAGAAATAAACAGCTAATTAATCTATAGAGCAGTATAAATGGTTCAGTGCAACTCACTTCTGTGAGATAGCTAATACACTGGCAGTCCTTCAAGTCATGAGGGCTGCCTGGTGCAAGTCAAGGAAGCAGACAGCTGAGTCCTCTGTAGGGCAATTTAGGCAATCTGGCTATAGGCAGGTCACCAACAGTCAGCCAGATGACAGGATCAGACTGTCCCCTATCTGACAGCTCAGCCGGTAGTGTGGTGAAGCAGTTCTTAAAGGAACCTCAAACTACAGCAATACAGTCTATGGGTTTGGTGTCCTACAGGCAGTGTAGCTTGCAAGTTGAGGCAGAGAACCAGCTAAGGCAGCCACACACTGGTCTTATCATCAAAAAGACAAGGCTCGCCAAGCCATTTATATCTCTGCCCTTCAATTAATCCCACACATATTCATTGGCCAGATTGGCACAATAAACCTACCTTTCACAATAGTCAATCACAGTGAATGATACACTGCTCCCTGCCCCCACCCCCACCCCCACCAGCTGTCCCTGCCACCTGCTCTGAAGTGGGTTCTCGAGTGTAATGGGGGTCCCCACAGGGAAGGAACCTCATTCTGTCCTAAACCATCCCTGGGATGCAGGGTTTTCTTTCTTTTTTTTATTTTCCTAAATTTTACTTATGCTGCCATTTCTGCTGAGACATCCAGAGTGAAACAGATTCATTTGAATTGTGGTGTTGCTGAGGAATATTGAATATACCACCGACTACCTAAAGGACAAACTGACCTGTCTCAAAAGAAGTATGGCCATCATGCTCTATGGAGGCAAGGCTGGTTAGTTTTCATTGCATTGACTTTGGATGCTTTGTCAGGAGAGACCAGCTCCTGGAGAAAGATATCACGGTTGTTAAGGTAGAGGGACAATGAAAGAGAGGAAGACCCCCAAGAAAATGGGCTGACACAGTGGCTATACAATACCCCCCCCCCATGGCAGCGATCCTGGGGACGGCGCAGGGGGCACTGCTTGGTCTTCTGTCCAGGGGGTTGCTATGGGCCAGAACCCACAGGATGGCCCCGACAACCACCAGCTGGTGAGATTTTAGGAGATACTTTGGGTGTAAGGTTTAGGGATTATCTCAGGGCAGATGGGGTTGTCCAACCTCCTAGGGTCCTGGAAGTTTGAGTTCCTGCAGACTGGGTGCTTTGTTCCTCATTTTGCCCACCTTGCCCCCCATCAGCTGGTTTTGGGATATAGACCACCAGGGCCCTCTTCCAAGTCCTGCTCCTCTGGAAGCTCCTCATGAGACCTGGTCAACATTACAGCCACACACCAACCACACCAACATGCAGGTGGGGCTGTGCATGAGGACCCTTGCTTCCACGTGGGAGGTGAACCCTCCTTCTGAACCCTCCCTGTCCACCCCCACTCCTATTGCAAGTTAGTGACCCTAGAGATTATTGTACTCGCAGCTCTTGCTAGGTGTCTGGTGGCCTCAGAAGGCACTGGGCAGAGTTTGGCTTGCAATTATTCCTGATTGGCAGCAGGAGGCAAGTTGTGACTGTTCCCTGCTCCTCATGATGCAGCACCCACCAGTAAGGTGGCCATGTGACTGCAGATGTTCCTGAAAGACTCCTGCTGCTCTCTCAGGGATCTGAGCTCTGCCTGCTTGGTGTGTGTGTGTGTGTGGGGGGGGGGTGGTGATATTCTATACACTTGGGACAGGGGGTGGCGGGTGGCCCTCTAGAACCATATCAGGCTGCAGGAGAGGTGCTAAGAGGCCAAAGGCACCAAGAACTGGGCCCACACTTCCTCTACTGAAGTCCATGGTTGACTTGTGCAGTGCCCAGCAAGAGCTTCTGACACCAGGGGAGACTCAACCTGTGTCCTCGTTGTCCTTTGAGCATCTTCTACCCATGAAGAGCAGAAGGGGAGGGAGAGAAACAGAGACTGCTTCTCAGTGGGTTTACACACACACACACACACACACACACACACACACACACACACCCTAAGTTCAGTCTCAATGCCAAAGGAGCTGAAGGGGACATTTTTAATTCTACCCCTGGCTTTATGAGATGCTTCTCCACAGGAGGGTTGAATACCCTCCTGCGTCTTATAGAACACTAACCAGTGGTCCTGGGTCCACTCTCTGCCCTTGCACTGGCCCACCCCCCTGTGACTCAGGGAGTATCTATGCTGAGTATCTATCAAGGAGAATGCTGGTGTCAACATGGGAATGTGTCATCCACTGTCGCACTCCACCATCCATCCTTCCTGTCTGCAGAAGTGCTGCTCTTGGTGGGAAAGGAAAGGCCTTTAGAAAGTCCATCTTGGGAAGGACAGGGGGGCTCTGTTGCAGAATCACTTGTACACTCATGTGATAGAAATTTTATTCACGATGGTCAAATAGACTTGTTTTGAAATGAAGTCAACTCCCTGGACTTCCAACTAGTAAAGTACTTGGAAGAAGTGTGGTTATCAAGTCAATTATTCCGCATAGTGACCTTATAGGACAACATAGGCCTCTGTGGGCTTCAGAGACTGTAATTCCTCCTGGGAGCAAAAGGCCTCATCCTTCTGACGGCCAGCTGGTGGTTTCGAACTGCTGACGTTGTGGAGGGCAGGTCCACATGTAGCCCACTACACCATCAATATTCCTGTGGATTCTAATGCCATTGCTCAGTAAACTCCTCAGTGGCCAAGACAGCCCCTATGTGGCCAGACAGACACGAGTAAGAATCATACTAAAGCCATGAGTGAAGGGAAGATAAACCTGAATGTATCTGTGCCAGCAAACACTTGCTTCCAGCTGTGGGGAAATGTACACAGCCCGGTCCTGGCTTACACTACCCATCAGAATGGGCCTCATCAGTAGCATGAGATGTCACAGCTAAACAGTGGGATCTAGCTCAGCAGATCCTTTCATCTCTCTATCTGTCTGTCTATCATCTGTCTATCTATCTATCATCTATCTATATCTATCTATCTATCTACCTATCTATAACCTTTCTTCCTACCTACCTACTATCTACTTACCTATCTATCTATAATCTTCCTACCTACTTATCTACCTACCATATATCATCTATCTATCTATCTATCTATCTATCTATCTATCTATCTATCTATCTATCTATCTCTATCTATCTATCTATCTATCTATCTATCTATCTATCTATCTATCATCTATCTATCTATCTATCATCCATCTATCTACATCTGCCACTTAAATCACTATTTAGGTTTGAGGAATAAGGAATCCAAACAGATTTTATTGAATTACTCTATGTTTTCTAAAGAAACATTTTATGCATACGTATATATGTCACACAACCCATCTCAAGAAATGACACCACCAACAATAGCCTGCTAAACCCCCCATGTTTTTTTTCCTGGCCTTCTACCCAATTCTCCTTCCCCCCCACCATCCCCTCCCCAGTCCCTGACCTCCTCGTAGTCATCAGAGTCTTGTTTATTGGTGTATAAACCATGTTTCTTCTCCTTTGTTTTTCCTTATGACAGTGGTTATATGAAATATTTATCTTCGTAAGATTGACTGAGTTTGCTAAGCAAGATGTTCTCTGGTTTCGCCCATGTCTTACTGTGTTTAAGAGAGTTGTCATTGTTTTTTATTGATGCATAAAAACCCATAGTATGAATGTACCAGAGCTGCTTTATCTACTGCTCGGTGGTTGGGGTTTTGGTTTTTTCCGTGTTTTTGCTATTGTGGAAATTGCAATAATAAATATAGGTGTACATGTGTCTGTTTGTACTGTATCTGTAATTTCTTTGCAGTCTATACCCAGTAGAGAGATTGCTGGGTCATAAGATGCTGATATTTGCATTTGTTTAAGGAAATGTAATATGGACTTACATAATGGTTGTACAATCCCACCAGCAATGTACAAGTGATCCCATCTCCCCACAGCCTCTCCAGCATTTATTTCCTATTTCATTGAATTTTACCGAAAGTTTTGCTGTAAGTTGATATCTCATTGCTTCCATTTGTATTTCTCTCATTGCTAATGATCACAAACATTCTTCATGGCTGCCTGGATATTGTTCTTTGATAAACTGTGTGTTCATGTCTTGTGCTCATATTTTGATTGGATTATTTGTAGTTTTCCTGTCAAGGTGTTGTAATTTTCTAGATTTTGGAGGTTAGCCCTTTGTGGGATGCATTATTATCAAATATGACCCGCAGTCTGTGGGTTCTCTGCTGACCCTTTAATGGAATCTTTGGATGTGCAAAAATGTCCTGTTTTTATTAGGTCCCAGTTCTTTATTTCATTTGCCATTGTGTGGATATTTTTCATTTGTTTAGTTTAGTGTTTATGCCTTGATCAGGGTCCATAAGCTTGCCCCTATATTTTCATTGATGGTCTTAAAAACTGCATGATTTATATTTAGGTCTTCAATCCACCTTGTGCTCATTTTTGAATGTGCTGTGAAGGACGGATCTTGTTTTATTCCTGTGCAAGTGAAGACCCAGTTATTCCAGCACCATTTATCTAAAAGGCCCTCTCGTGCCCTTTTAGTGTATTTTAGTTCTTTATCAAACATTAAGTGTCTATTGGTACTTGGTTTATTTTCTGCCAGTGTGGATACTTCTAATATCTTTTTGATCTCTTAAAGCTCTGACTGAGACATATAAAACTACATTAAATCAAAGTGATGATAAATGGCAACTTTGTTTAGTTCCTGATCAAAGGAGGGATGTTTTAAGTTCCTCTCCATTCAGCAAGGTTTTAGCCATTGGTCTCAGATGTGTACCTTTTCTTATGTTGAAGATTTTTTTCTTACCCAGTTATTTGAGTGTTTTTATCACTGGATGTTGATTATTTTCCCTAAATACCTTTCTGCATCAATTGATATAATCATATAGTTATCCTCCTTGGATATTTTTAATATGGTAGATTGCATTGATTACTTTTCTAATAATCTTGCATATTACCTTGTATGAATCTCACTTGATCATGGGGTATTATCATGATTATTGTGATGCTTGGCTGAATTTTGTTTGTTTGTATTTTCTTGACAATCATGGCATCTGTGTTCTTCAGAGATATTGGCATACAATTTGGTGATATCTTTGTGTGGATTAGGTATCAGGGTTACATTTTGTTCTAAATTATGTATGGAAGTATATTTTCCATTTCTATTTTGTGGAATAGTTCATGGAAGATTTGACATTCATAATTCTCCAGATATTTGGTAACATCCCCGGGTGAAGTCATCAGTTTCTGGACTTTTTGATGTTGGAGCTTTTGTAATGAGCAGACCTACTTTTCCTTCTTTTATAGTCCTGTTGAAATGCTCTGGTTTGGGGCAGAATTCTGATGGGAGGAGACATTGAAGGCAAAGGCTGATGTGGACGGGCCATTGGAGCACTGGAGAAGCAGGCTTCTCTGGAGGACCATGGGAAAGCCCAGGTGGGGTCTTGAGAATGAAGAGGTTCCCTCTCCCCTTTGATGAGGACATTCCTTTCCCAGATGTGAGCACAGAGGTCATGGCCTGTCCTGGAAATCATGGGGTCAAGGGTAGAGACTGACTTCCGTCCAGCCCTCAGCCTCTCTGTGAGTCGCTTCTCCTGGCCATGTGGCTGCTGTCCCCTCTCACCCTTTCTGGATCATGCTGGTCCCAGACACAGGTGTCTCTAGCAGGTAGGGAAGCATAAGACCACTGTTTCTAGAAATCTGAGTCTGAAAAGAAGACTTTAGACACCACCACACGAAGCCTCCTAGAAAAAACAAACACAGGGTCCATGTTCAAGAGAGATGCCTGTCTCTCTCACTCTTTTGTTAAAGCCCCAGAGAGTAATTCAGGTGGTCCAGCTCTCTACCATCAGTTTCAGGTCTGGTCCACCCAACTGAGACTGGAGAGAAAGTCCTGGTTATCTGGTGCTGAAAACCCACTCTAATCTGCTCTGACGCTCATCTCCACCCTGCGTCAGGATGGGAGGCCTGGAAACTGTTCACTGGACTCTGTAAGTGAGACCTGATGCTGCAGATATGAAGATGCCTGGTCTTGAACCCCAAGGCCAGGAGTTGCACCCTCAATCAGCCTTCTGGAGAAAGAGGGGGCAGTCTGCGTCTGCAAGGATGGCAGTCCAGGAGACAGGAGGGGGTGTTCAGCTCTGTCTTGTAAGGTGTTATCGAGTCGGAATTGATGGCTTTGGACTTGGACCTTGGTGTGACCTTGGGTGGCTAGGATAATCCCACTGCAAGTTCCTCCCTCCTATTATATCCCTCCACACCTCCCTAGGCTCTCCTGCCCCTCACCACCTCACCTTGACCTTCCCCTACATCCATCCTGTTGGAATTCCATCCCTCCCCTTTTTAGGGTCCTTCCCTGGGTCATCACCGCACACCGGCATTCTCCTGGACCTTCTCGCCGCCAGGAAGGCGACGGTCCCACAGGTCATGTACAGAGGCATAGGGTGACATCCCAGTCAGGGGCGCTGTCTCAGTCTGTGTTGACTAGAGGAACAAATTCATAGACACTCACATGGGTATAAGAAAGAGCTTTATGTGCAAGAGCAGTTGAATATTGAGGCAGGGTCTCAGCCCAGTCCAGTCCAAGCCCAGGTCTGATAATAGCCCATATGTCTGATACCAGTATAAGAATTCCTCTTCAGACTCACACGACACATGCAGTGACACCAACTACGTAGGTCAGTGGATGAGAAGTCCTGTGGATCCAGTGGCAGTGGAAGGATCTCAGTGCTGGCAGGGGACTCCATGTGGTTCCTCCAGCTCAGGATTGTAGTGTCCTCCCATGTTTCTTCTTGACAGGGATGTCTCTCCCCACCCCTGCCTTCACTTTTAATCCTCTCCAATGACTACATGGCTACCGCAGAAACCACGGGGAAGACCCATCTGCTTCCCTTTTCTACCCAGGTTGGCGTCATGGGCAGGATCTCTCCTGCAGGCAGATCCCTGGGCCTCTGGGATGGGCACCATACCCTGCTGAGAAGGGCTGGTGACAACATGAGGCCAGCCCTGCTTACTGGGTAAGATCTGTACTCTGACCACCAGGCTGGACAGTCTCCCCTCGGGAGCAGCACTCACGACTGGCCTCGCCTTGACCTACTCCAATCCCAGATCATACCAAGGCCTTCGGCATGTTAGTTTCAAACTGCTGACCCTGCAGTTAGCAGCCCAGTACCTAACCACTGCACCACCCGCCTCTGCCATCGTACTTTCCAGATATCAGGGAATGGGACAGCGGTGGGCATGGCATAAACAACCGGTAGCATGACCGCGGTGTAGGTATATCATGAGATGACCACAGGGCTGTCAGCCGAGGGGCAGCATCCAGGTCACTGGGTGACATTGCAGCCCCTGCCCTTGCGTGGAGCTGACTCCCAGCAGCCCTGGGGGACAGGGAAGGGAGATCCTGTGGGTCTTCTGAGACTGTAGCTCACGTTGGAGGCAGACGGCCTCCCCTGTCTCCTATGGAGCCGCTGCTCATTTTGAACTGTTGGCATCTGTGAGCTGGACTTCCCCAAAGGTTTTGTGGCTACTACGAGCTACAAGGACCCTTTTTATGAAACATACTGAATCTCTGTTGCATCGCTGCACAAAACTGTTCCAGCAGCCACTTTGCTTTCAGTCCTTCTGACGGTGTCACCTGATGGGACTGGATGGATAGGTGTGTAGGGTTGGGGGTAGGGGCATTGTCTTCTTGTGGTTCCAGCTTCCACCCCCCCCCCATTCTTTCTACCACCCTCCTGAGTACTTAACTGCTGCAACACCAGATCTTCTCCAAAATGAAACTGCTAGGCTGGAGCATGCTGGCCTGAAAAGGGGCCCCTGTCTGTCACTGTCCACCACGTTTGTACCTGGTGCACCTCATCCAGCCAGGCATGACCCAAGGGTGCAGTTTCCTTGGCAAGATTTGGGGCTGCAGTGAGAGTTGGGGCAGCAGGAGAGGAAGGGCTTCTTCCAGCAGGAGTGTGTGCCCCGGTGACCACAGGACCCTGGGGGCCCGTGCATCGGCACTCCCGCACCCTGACAGCACCCAGGAACTCAGCCCCTCTGGCCTGTGCTAATGAATGCTTGCATGGAGCCGGTGGAAGTCATGGCTGTGTCTCCCCAAAGTGCCATCTGTGCTGCCCCCTGCTGCGCCCAGACCACACAGAGATAGCTGAGAAGCAAGTCCGAGGTAGCTGCTTCTGGGGCTGGGCAGGGAAATTAGGGCAATTTATTATTTCCCGGGTGCATTGTGTAAATCAACCTCGAGATCAAGGATCAGTTCCTGCAGCACGCTTGCTGTGAAGCTGCCCAGCCCAGCCCATCTCACCCTCCCACCCAGAGAATGTGGTCTTGAATCTGCTTATGCCGGCCCTCTCCCTCCTCACACTCACTTGGGACTTTTGGCCCATGGCCTAAATAATAGGAGAATAATTAGAATAATACCAGTGGAAGACCACATCCAATCTCTGAGCCTCCCCTCTCAGCAGCTGGGTTCATTTTGTTTTCATATGACTTTGTCAGAGGCTTCTACGAGTCTCTGAAAGACTTGTACAGCGTCCTCCTAGCACTGGGGGCTCGGCAGCCTCCTGACTCTTACTCCAAAGGCTGCTCAAGAATGACACCACACAGGCGCCCAAGGCCTCCCCGGGAAGAGCAGGGCATGGTGTCGTGTGGCGAGCACCGACATCTCACCATCGAAGGTCCTGCCTGAGACACCGAAACTCGACCAGCACCAACATGGCTTCTGTCCCGTAAGCAGAAACTCCTCCATGGGGGTCTGGCCCTTGGTCATCAGGGGCACAACCTGGTCTCTGCCCCTTGGTTGTCCAGTTAGTCCTTGGGGCATGACTGGTCAGACTCAGCTGTTTTCAGAGGCCAGTCCTTTGGTGAGGACTTTGCCGGTCTCTGCACGCACACCACGTCATCATGCTGCTGTGCCTCATGTTGTCCCCTCCTTGGTAGACATGTGCTGGGCTGAGTCCCCTCTCTGAAGATCCCCACCATGTCTGAACATCCTCTCCTAGCCCATCTGGGCCACCCAGCTCTGACTGTTGGGGGCGGACATGTATGTATATAGGTGGAAGCAGGGATGGACTTGATAAGCTCTTTCTCCTTTCAGGCATGAAGCCAGGCAGGCTGACTGGAAACAGCCACTTCAGGGGCCTGTGTGCATCAAATGAACTGACACCTGACCTACTTCCAGCCTGGGGAGATGCCAAGGGCAGGCTGGAAGGTGATGAGCCTAGTGCAGAGATCATACCTCCCGGTCCAGGCATCTGGGTGTTTGGGGCTCAGTCTGGAGGAGTGTGGTGTTGAGTCTGCAGCCTGTCATTTAGGCCTATGGTTGTGGTCATTGTCAGCTACAGGGCTGCGGTGGTGAGGAGTGGGATCCCACACTGAGGCTTAGGCTTTAGGAGGGCAGGGTTATTGTGTGTGTGTGTGTGTGTGTGTGTATGTGTGTTTCTCCAAATTAGACTCACATATTATAGAGAACACGCTTTAGAAGAAAGATAGGTCGATCCTCTGGACATATGCTCCTGAGCTGGACTTGGGATGTCAAGGGCCACTGAAAAGAGAAGGACCTTCTACCAGATGGGCGGCTGCAGCAGTCTCCACTCTAGGCTCAGACCCACCAATACAGGTGAGGAGCCAGCAGGACTATTGTGTCTGGGGTTGCCGGGAGCAGGCACCGCCAAGCGACAGGCTTGTTCTGGGTCTTCTGGAAGATGTACACTGCCCGGGCGTTCTGTGGGTGGTGGTGCAGCCGGGGTGGGAGGGGGGCTGCTGCTCCAGGGTGGCTCTGTCATGACACAGGGGTGCCTGGTGGCATGACTCTTTTGCCCCCACCCCCACTCCGCACCATACGCTCTGCAGAGAATGATCACAGAGTCGTCAGCCACCCGCTCATCAGGACAGACTTTAAATATTCCTCCTCCTCATTTGCTGATAATTAATAATACACATCAATAATACCGAGCGTCAGACTGGGGTCTCCTGTAAACTTGCGGGCTCTCCAGCACAGTGAGTTGGTGGCTGCCCTCAGCATCTCAGTGGCCTGGGCACAGTGCCATGGCAGGCTCATCCCTGAGGGGGCCGGCCACTCGACTAACTTGAACCCCCCCTCCCCGGCTCGGCCACTCTAGAGATGGGCTTCTGCCTGTAATGTCTGTGGGCCGTACCCCAGCCCTCGGACACGCACAGCCCCTGGTCTTCTCTTCGCCCTGCTCAGGGACGCAGATGGCACGGGGGCTGCCGAGGCTGTGCGCCCTCGGTGCCCGCAGCCCCACGCTGGAGAGGCTTCTAAATGAGAACTTATTATCAGGCTGTCATTCTCCCATAATTACCCACCGTCAGGACACTTGCCTCTGTCTCTGTCTCATCTGGAGTGGCACGGGGTGGATCTCACCCTCGTCTGTGTACCTGGCACTCAGAGCTGTGCAGGGAGCGCCCGCCATCTGCAGCTCCTCAGAGGCTCAGCTCTGACAGGGATTTTTTTGAGCGATTATGAAGCACTTATTAGTAGAATTTGAACCAATCCTCACACCCCCCCAATCATTTCCATCCTCATAATCATTATTTCTACAAATTCCCAGCACCTTCCAAAATGCTGTCCAAAGACCACCGGCAGCTGATGGCGTGTGTACTGGGTCGGGGTCCGTGGAGCTGCACGGCCGGACAGCTCCTTGCTAGGCAGTTCCCAGACCCCAAGGACCTTGCACATCCACGTGAGCATGCGTACAGAGGCAAGAGATGGTGTGCGAGTGTGTGGCACAGAATGCAAGGGAGCATAAACACATGCGAGTGCCAGTATGCGCGTGTGTGCACACACACAGAATGCCAGGAAGCACACATGCACACAGGTGTGGATGCACCCACACACTCGTGTGCAGCTGTGTCTACATGTGAGTGGGGGGAATGCAGGTCAGTTTGTGCATGTGTATGGGGTACATACAAAAAGCACGAAAGATACATGTGTGCATCTGTGTGTAAAAGGGGGATCCCAAAGTATATGGATAATTTTGATGGTCTTTTCATTCCTTCCCCATGATCTTGATGAAGTAGCGTCCTCTATGTCTATGTGCATGTGCCTGTGTGTCAATCTATGTGCATGTGTCTGTTACCTATGTGCATCTGCATGCTGTGTCTGTCTGCAGCTATGTCCAAGTGTGTGTATATATATGCGCATGTGAATGCATGCATGAGTGTATGCAATTACGTTTGTTATAAGGTTTTTTAAAGATAATTTTAGTGGGGCCCTTACAGCTCTTATAGCAATCAATACATTCATTGTACATATGTTTCCACGAGCATTTTCTAAACTTTTAATTTCTATTTGAGCCCTTTATGTCAGCTCCTCTTTTCACCTTCTATTCTCCCCTTTTCACCCTCATGACCCCTTGATAAATTATAAACATTATTATTTTCATATTTTACTCTGTATACATGTGTGACCATGTATATATACCATGTCATATGTGTTATATATTATACACTGTAGTGTACAATATATAATACATGTAGCTGTTTGTCTAAATAATTATTTATTACATGGCACATTAAAAATACATCAAATATACAGTAGATGATAATATATAGATGTATGTGTACTCTTATCTATCTGTGCGACTCTGTACATGTTTGTGTACAGCTGTGTCTGCATGTGTACACGAGGGAGGATTAAAATAGCCCAAGAAAAGTGGATTTAAAAGACAGTGGGATTGTTCCACAAACTTTGTTCAGCTCTATCAATATGTCATGATTATATGTGTCCACTTGTATCTGTATGTATGTATGTGTGCACGTGCCTGAATTTTCATCTATGGGCCTGTCTGCATTTGTACATTTGCACCCATGCATGTATGTGTTCACACATGTATCCACATATATGTGCGTGCTTGTGGTATATGTGTATTTGTGCACATGTCTGCATATATGTGCATACATCTGCACATGTATGTGTGCCTATGTAGAGCTGGGTCTGTAAATAGCTTCATGTGTATGTCGAACATGCATTTGTGTATTTATGTCCATGTCTGTATAAGTGTGCATGTGCATACGACTGCATACCTGCCTATCTATGTGTGTGCATGCATGTGTGTATTAATGTGCACATCTGCATGCATATGTGTGTGTTCTAAGCACAGCATTGTGAGGGGAGACAGGCCTGCTTCTCATTATAGGTTTAAATTTGCCTTCTAAAGAAAATGATATACTAAAAAAAGCTCCATTGTGGTAGCAGAGAAAATGTAGGATTTGGAATGTTCTCAGCTCCACTGTATTAAAACCCTGCTTTTATAATTAGTCATTTCCATGCTGTTTAAAAATACTTCCATGTCAGAGCCAGGAACCAGCTCCCTGCTCCTCCTCCAAACAGTCTCCAGCCCTCCCCACTACTCGCCTGTCTCCTGTAGTCCTTTAATTTCCATTTATTCAGCTTCCCTGCCTCCTCCAGTTCCTCACCCGGTGTCCTCTGCCGACACACAGCAATCGCAGAGCCCCCTGCAGTCCTCTGTCCTGACTGCCTGTTCCCTGGACCTCCTTTTATCCCCTGACTGATGTCACCTCCCATCCTCAGAGTGGTCCAGCCTGTCTTTGCCCCTGGCCCTGAACCCCAGGGAGCCAAGCCATCAGAAGTGGTCCCATGTGGGCGAATGGGGCAGCTCAGTAGCAGGTCTACGGAAGGTGGCGTTCTCCCTTGTCCCCTAAGCTGGGGTGACCTACCTGTGCTGGCCCCCAAGCATGGTAGAGGGCACAAGGTAGCTCTGAGAAAGTTTGTGGAACACCCACTGGGTGGGATATTGAAGCGATGCCCTAGGGAAGTTCCCCAGGTCATGGAATTAAGTTTCAGGAACGTCATCAGTGACCAGCATATCGACCACCCACTTAGAAAGCGGTCCTGGTTCCTCCCCTAACACATGGCTCATGTGGTCCCCACCAGGGTCCTGATGGAGGGGCTGGCTCTGGACAATGCTGGGCATGCCTTAGTGATTTTCAAGTTCCAATGTGCCCCTTGTGGGCCCATCCTTGACCCTGTGCCATTGTTGCTTGTTGCACGATGCCCCTCTCTTGTCCTTTGAACCTTGCTGGTCTCAGCCTGGCAGGGACCATTCCAGGAGAAGCTGTGTTCCCCCGTCTTCTCTCTGAAGGTCGACATTTGCCACAGGTCCTGGGGGACCCAGCTGATGGGGCCCCCTGTGTTCAGGATGCTTGGAGGGCTGTGTCAAAAGCCAGGAGAGATTAGACCTCACTGAGCAGATGATAGTCTGATCTTTGCCCCAGGAGGAGCTTGGAATCAGTGTTCACTTGCCTCTCTTGTTTGGGGGTGCAGTTGTTTGAGAAATGTGATGATAGGCACTTGGTTTTACTAGGAAAAGCCAAGCGGGCATCGTTGTGAGAGCTGCAGCTATCTCAGGCTGGACCAGGCTTGCAGACACTGTCTCTTTATTGATCTAAGATATCAAACACACCCTGGGGCAAACACACACACACACACACACACACACGCGCGCGGGGTTAACAGGGAAGGGAATGCAGCTATAGCCCCTGTCCAATCTGAGGTCAGCTCCAGCCACGTTCACCCACTGACACCACACACTGACAATGGCACAGCCTTCTGCAGACAAACTGACCATGCCTGGGAGACAGTGCATCCCCCCCCCCCCCGCCCCCGCAGCACTCCTGGGCCTGAAATGCAGGGGTCTCCTGCCTGCCCTCCCGTGGTCCCCCCTCAACCACCAGTGCCCTTGGGAGCCCTCGCCCAGGCTGCAGAGAGAAGGAAGGAGCGTTTCATGCACCAGGACTGTCACACCTCACCTTAATGAGCACTTAAAAGAGATGAATGTGCGGGAAATGCAAAGATTTATTTGAGATATTTAAATCATCCCTCTCCCAGCCTGCTCGGCGGACGCTCGCACGGTTTCCCTGTTATTTTTGATCACATGCAACAGAAGTTCCCCTGCCTTGTCACGTCCTTGTGTAAAACACGCCCGCCTGCTGCAGCTTCTTAAGGGTGGCGGGCCAGGCGGGGGTGGGGGTAGGGGGTGGCGGCAGCAAGAGGGTCCAGGGCATCCATCTGATGGGGGCACCCTCCCCTCCGACGGCTATCGGGCCCACCCTGCCAGGCAATGACGTGCCGGCCTGACAGGGCCAAATAAGAACTGTGTTCCTTCCTTTCCCTTCCTGGCGCCCCGGCCACCCGTGGCCCGGTGTCTTCACAGCACACTAATGCCTCTCGCCAGAGTTATGACGCCGTCTGCTACAATCAGCCATGAAGTACATCACAAAGGCAGCGCGGGGTTAAGAAGGAGCGACTGCAGAATGTATATTTTCATTATCAAAAACGTTAAGCCATTTATCCTGAGGAGTCAGAATCATCATTAATGGCTGGGAATTTATGGGGCCAGAGCTTAAACTAATGTGAATCATTCCAGGTGTTACTAATGGTTTCCTTGAAATGTGCCCGTCTCCAAGACTTCTACTAAATCTGCGGTAATAGTCGGACGTTTAATCTCGACAGATGAGGAGCCATTTAACTGACGTATTGATTGGATCCCGGGCCTTAAATGGCACCCACTATAAAGGGGCACGGCCAGGCGGCAGCCGAGGGCGACTTAGAAGTCATTCTTCGTGGGCCCTGCTCCCACCGCCAAACTGAGCCCCCTCTGGCGGGTGCTGGGACTGGCTTTCTGTGGCAGCTGCCTCAATGGCTCTGCCACTCTCCAGCTGGCTCCGGGCCAGGCCCTCTTTGCGAGGCTGGTCTGCAGAGGTTCAGGGGAGAGGGGGTGAGGGGTGGGGGCAGCAGTGGCTGTAGAGACAAATCTGGCCTCAGTCCACAGGGTGCAGCCTTGTGGAGGAGGCTCTGATGCCCCAGAGTGCCTGCCAGGGGTGCTGCAGGACTTGTCTGGGTGGACGTGCCGGGCTCCAGACTTTCTTCCCACACGCTCCTGGGTGCACCCCGAGACCAGCCTGGCAGTTAGTCATCGCCCAGCTCTGGTGTTTGGGTCACCTGAGTCCCCTTTTCCAACACCCTGAGGCTCCCTTGCCTGTTTGCCACCCGCCGGTCACAACACCCGCTCCTGGAAGTGTGTCTCCAGGGTAGCTTAGGCTGACCGGGCTATGTTGGTGGCGGTGGGGAGGGGGCGGGCGGAGGGGATGGCCTCCGAGCTCTGGTCCCTGAGCTCATTAACAGTGGCTGCTCGCCCGGAGGGGGTCTGCTCCATGGCCTGGTGGGCCCTGGCTGCCCGCGGTCTTCCTCCTTTGAAAGCACGGAGCAGTGAATTATCCACAGGCTCACCTGTTGTGGAGATGGATGGGATGCGCCGGCTGTGGCAGGCATTGCGAGTGACAGGGTGCCTATCATGTTCCCGTAATAGGGTCAAACAGCTGGACGGGGATTTCCGCTCAGCGAGGCCAGAAGGGCCGGGCACTTGCCGGGGAGGATGGATGGAGTGGCAGGAGGCAGCCGGCCTGTTTATTACAGCGCTTTTCTGCTTCACTGCAGACCTGTAATGATCGCCACGCAGGGATTGACAGTTGCCCTGCCAGCGAGTTGGGGAAGGGGGCTGAGGAGGGGAGGGGAAGTCAACCGGCTTCCCCATCATGGTACACTCCCCCCCTATCCCCCCATCAGGGGTTCAATTTACTCCTCCTGACAGGCACCCACGAGGCAGGCCAGGGCCATCGGTTTGGCCCGGGAGGTTAAACAAAATTGGTTTAATGAATATTTCAGCACGGCATGCTTGGATCAGATTATTCCACAAAGGGACATGCATCTCCGTGTCCAGCGGGCGGTCTCTGGGGGGTCGCCACTCTTCAGAGACTGAAGGGAAACCTTACACCCAGTTCCTTCTGAGTTCTGCATTCTGGCCGTGATTCCCCCCGTGTGCCTTGTCATTTCCAGCACACTGGCTGTCAGAGCTGTCCTCTCTGAAGGAGATGACCAGCTCCCCCTTCCAAAGTGACTCTGGGTGGACACAAACTGCCAATGCGTGGGCTAGCAGTCAAGTGTGCTAACCATTGCCAGGCTCGGAGACTAGCAAGGTGGCCAACACCTTGAGGCTTTAAACGGGACTCTGAACTTCCAAGAGTGCAGACACCTGGAGAGCCAGGAATAGCCTGCCTCGGCCCTGCCCCTTGAGCCCTTAGCTCCATTGGGCTCAGACACTGCCTTCAAAGTGGAGGGAACCATGCACGTGGTCTTGGTCAAAGTACATGAGATAAAGATTACCCCCCCCCCCATCCTTGTTTGTAAGAGGCATGATGGCTATGCTTCTAGCACTGACGATATGTTTTGCAGGCAATACTCTTCTCTTATTAGTCTTTATCAGCACCATAATTTCAATGCACCCCTTCCTTGTCAGTATTCCTATCCATTGTCTATCCAAAGATGATGGATGACTTGGTCTTCCCACTGTCTCAGACTGTGCTTGGAATCCCAGGTCATGTTCTCCAGCCAGTATTCAGTTCCCGTCACAGTTAAACCCCAAACCTCAGGGTTTTCTGGGGAAAGCTGGGGGTGGGGGTGGGGGTGGGGCCGAGGAGAGGACTCTGACCGCACTGCACGTGTCCTCTGACTCAGCACGGGGAAACTGCCGGTTGCCTATTCACCATGGCGGGGAGGCTGTCAGCCATCCAGACAGGAGAGCAGAATGGGCCTGGCTCACAAACAGCCAGGTGGACAGGTCTGGGACGAGTATGCCCCATGGGGGCGGTGAGTCAGACAGGGGCAGTGACCCGATGAGGTGCTCTCGAGTTGGTTCCCACTCCTGGTGACCGTGTGTGCACCGGACTGTCACATGGCTCCATCCTGAACCATTCTCACATCCGCGTTCAGGTCTGGGCCCATGTTGCAGCCCCTGGGTCGGACCATCTCGCCTAGAGTTGTCGTCTTATCTCGGCCTTGGCAGATTATTCAGTTGGATGGTCCCTTTCCAGGGACTGGCGTCTGCTGATGTGTCCAAAGTGCATGAGATAGCCCCCCCCCACACACACACACATCCTCGCTTCTAAGAGACATGAGCGCTGTGCTTCTTCTAACTCTGATGATGAGTTTTGCAGTTAATACTCTGCTCTCATTATTCTTTATCAGCGCCATAATTTCAACACACCCCTCCCTTCTCAGTATTCTTATCCATTGCCTAACTTTGACATCCATGTGAGACTATTGAAAACACCATGGCTTAGACCAGGCACCCTTTGTCCTGGTTCTCCAGCACAGGGATTTAGGGATGCATAGTAAAACCACACCCATACTTTTGAGCATGACGTGGGGTGCTTGAGGGTGCTTGTGTCTGATGTGCTTGCAGTGACTGATGGGGCAATTCCCAGACTCCATCCTGCCACCACCCCCACCCCCACCCCACCCCCACATAGGTGTGGCTGGTAATCCAGTGATTGGGACTGACCCAAAGGAAAACTGAAGCAGAAGGAGCAAATGTCTCCTCAAAGAAGAACAAGCATGAACTCCCTGGCAAACAAAGACACCTGACTACCATGGTCCACGGGGAGTCTGAGATACAAGACAGGGAACCAGTGTAGGAGTGGGTATCAGAGGGCGCCTTCTGTGAGCTAATCACCAAGCAGGGGAAACTCAGGCTGGGGTGCTCAGCTCCTCTCTGCCGGACAGAAGCATCACACATGGCAGAGGCTAAGGTCACAAAGTGTCCTGCCCGCCTCCATCCTGGCACCATTGACAGCATTCCCAAGAAGACAGTTCTGGTGGTCTTTACATGATCACATCGGTTTCACTGGCATTGTGTAGACAAGAATAAGTGAAAAAAGGACTGCTACTAGGATTCTAGTTTAATCATCCACCACCAACTCCCATGGAGTTGAACTTGCAGAATGGATACATTGTTATGGAGCAGATTGGCTGATGGAGTCCTCCAGAGTAGCTGGTGAGCTCAAACACCTGCCTGTGGCCTGATTTCCACCTCTTAGCCCACAGGGCCACCAGGTATCCATGTCAAAAAAATCACACCTGAGTCACGACGTCAATTCTGACTTGGAGTAGGATTTGAGCTTCGGCTTCTGGGTGTGGAACCATCAACCTTGTGGTTAGATGTCCAACCTGGCACCACGCTCCTGACTGACAGCAGAGAGGCCGATGAAGAGCAGGGTGGATTAAAATTCACCGCAGTAAAGAACACTCAAACCCTCACACGAGGGCCACTAGGCAGCATCGGGATAAACGATGGACATTGCGACTGGTTCATGATCAAAGCTCATGAGAGCAGTGAAGTGGCTCTGCATTGCACTGACAACTCTGCTACGCAGGACCTCTTGAAAAGGTTGAAGAATGAGAAGGTCAGAGAGAATCCCAGCCCAGCCAAGCTGACACAAAACCCAGCCATCACCACTCTTGACCCAAGCTAGGGGGCTCGAAATGCCTTAGAGGCATGTAGGTTCTGGACAACGAACAAGGAAGCTGCCCAAGCTTGCATGCATTCTCCCCTGTCTTAGAGGGGTGCTGTGTGTGAGAGTCCACTTGATGGCAATGGAGGTTGTTTTTTTGGGGGGCGGGGGGTTTGTTGTTGTTTACTTCCTTTGGTCTTGAAAGAAGCACTGCCAGAATAGTCTTTAGTGGGAACTTGGTCTCACATACTTTGGACACATTATCAGGAGGGACCAGTCCCTGGAAGAGGACATCATGGTCAGTGACGTAGACGGTCAGGGATAAAGAGGGAGACCCTCACTGGAGTGGAATGACACTGAGTGTGTCACCGTGGGAATCAGTGGTCTGGGCCAGGCAGTGTTTGCCTCTGGTTTCCAAGGGGTTTCTGGGAGTGAGCTCACTGGTACCTCACACAAACAACATGACACTGTGCCAATACTTCTTTATTTATTGCTGTAGGAGGAGGTAATCCCTGCTCCTCCCAAAACAGCTGTGATGTGAGGGGCCTAGTGTATTTAGAAGTTGTTACACCATTCAGACTGGTAATCAAGCTTTCTATATACAGGTTCTGAAAAGATTGCATAACAGTGTGAGCCAAAAAGTCTGATGCGTGGGAAACAGGGGGCTGATTTTGCCCCCCAGGACATGTCTCTCTGGCCCCACGTGCCTGACTCACTCCACCACTTCATGCAACTTCTTTTTGTTTCCGTGTGAAGAGGGACATGAACAGACAGCCATTTGGTGACACAGATGAGGTGAAGAAAAAAAGGAGGGAGGTGCTGTCAGCCATCCAGACAGATGAATTTGAAAGATGTTTCCCAGGATGGAATCACAGATTTGACAAATGCGTTGTGTGTGATTCAGTGTTTTGAAGGTCAATTCCACTGATGTGGCCCCAGCTCCTGCGAGGATTACACAGGCGGCCAGAGAGATGCGCTGAGCAAAGCAAACGTCCTCTCCAAGGCCCTCTCCATCATTGTCCTCTCTCCCCAGGGTTGTCTGAATGTCTGAGTGGCTTCTCTGGGCAAATCAGCCAAGGGTAGGCAGCAACGGTCCATCCTGAAGTCAGCGCCAGTAAATTCCACTGGTCCGCCTGTGGCAGAGACCACCATGGATCTACACCTGGGAGGGGGCTTCAGAAAGCTCCTGGGAAAATGAAACAGAGAGAGAGAGGGGGGCGGGATTTCTTTCACCGATGTCTACACATTGAACCCAACTGACAAGCAAGCTTCACCACTACATCGAGCCGATCCCAAATGACACTGACCCTAAGGACAGGGTCAACTGCCCCTGTGGGTTTCCACATCAGGGGGATTGACTCCCTTCTCCCGGTATGGAGGAGCTGCTGACACCTGGGGTCTCTTCCTTTGCAGCCAGGGGGGACCGACCCTGGGTGACCTGGTTCTCCATCCAGGGTGCTTCCTGCTGTGCTGTCCCGATGCCCGCCACCTTTCAGGATGCCCCAAGGTGGCCCGTGGAGTCTGAAAAGATAAACAGGGCGGAAGCCCGGGGTGAATCTGTGGGCGGGATGGGAAGCAGGGTGCTGTAGAGAAGTCAAGGGCATCCAGGGGCCCTAGGTGAAGGTGGCAGACACATGCGTGAAGGTGGGGCAGCAGGCATGTGGTGTCTGCACACACCTGCAGACGGTGTGCAGGTGCAGGCGTGGTGGGAGGGGCTGATTCTGTACCAGCTAAGCCTGCACTCCCCACCCTAGACAGTGACAGTCAGATTTGAGGCTGCAGATCCAGACAGGGGGACCCTGGCTGCAGGAGAGAACTGTGCAGGCAAAACAGATGACTTTTAGGGGTGGTGGGCAGTAGCATTGGCAGACGCCCCAGGATGGCCTGATGCTGGCACTGGTCACCGCCTGAGGAGCGAATGATCCCTGCTCCCTGTGGGACCTGGTGCAGAGCTGGCCCACACCTGGCGAGCGATGACCCCAAGAGTGCTCGCCAGCGCTGGCCTCTGGTGCCCATGAGCCCTCTTAGGCCTAGTCAGACTGACGGGGCGGGGGCTGAGGCGGGGGGCATGGCCAGGGTGAGCCAGGTCTCATTAACAGTGAGGGCTGGTGCCACACGGGAACAGAGATCATTGCCATTGTTAATGGGGCTGTTGAACTGCTACACTTCTGTAATTTTCTCTGTTCCCGGGGGTGTGCACACACAGGGAGCACGTGTGGGCGGGGGTCCCCAGACACCACTCCTGGCCCCGCCGGGGCCCACCAGCTGTGGGGCTGCACGCCGACTCCCGAGATCACCTGGGGACCAATTAGCCAGCAGGGCCTGTGCCAGCACCTGAGTGGGGAGCCCTCGCCCAGCCTCCTCACCTCTGGGCCTGAGCAGAGCCTTCTGGGGACGCAGTGGCTGAGGGAGGCCTGGTCTGTGGCTAGAAGCCTCAAGCTGCTTTTTTTGTGTCTGTGATGCTGGGTGTTTCCTTGGGGGGGCCTGGGGACTGGCTCTGAGGACAGACCTGGGGCCCCTCTTCACATGAAATCTCTTTATACGCTCTTCAACACCAGTGCAGGGACACAGACAGGGTGGGGAGAAAGCCCCACAAGACCACTGCAGGCCGGAGCCCAGAGTGGGGCCCCTTTGCTCAGGGAAGGACAGGTCTGTGTCCTCGAGCTGGGGGTCAGGTGGCAGGCTAAGGGGGAGGCACAAACTGTAGATACCACGGTGGCATCACGGTTGGCCCAAAGGCCTTGGGTCCCTGCCACTCTGTCTTTGTGACACCCCCACTTCATTGTGACACACACACACCCCTTCATTGTCCACAGCACATGGAGACCCAGGCAGACCTCAATCCCCAGGTCCTCCAGCTCTGTGCCAGCCTGTTCTTCCCTCCCTCCCACGGGCATTGAGGACACTCCTGAAGGCTTGTTCCAGGCATGGCCCCTGCAGGGTGCCCCATCTTGAGAAACCAGTGGATCTGAGGGACCCCTGCATACCCTCACTCTTCTTGGCACATGTGGATAAGAGTTTCTGGCTGCAAAAACACGTGCCTCTCCTGGTTCCCTCATGTTGGAGCCTCCTCTGTGGGTTCTCAGGGGTACTCTTGAGGCAGGGGAAGATGCCTACTGCCAAAACTTTGGGGAGAGGTGTGTATGGGAGGGGATCCACAGCTGTCAAGCTGTCTGTCTTGGGGACTGGTCTCTTGGACACTGCCTGGCCCAAACATGGGAGAGCTAATGGGTCATCTGATGGGAACTCCGGGCCGGGTCTCCTGAAGCAGCAGTCAGAATCCTCAATTGGGTTTGCTGTCCATCCAGAAGTAGTGATGTGATAGCTGAAGGTAGTTGAGGAAAAATTCTTTGGATGTCAGTCCTAAACCCTCCCATTCCCAGAGGATTTTCCTGGTACTGAGGGGCAGCAGGGAAGCTGGTCTCAGTAGTCCAGCGAGATTTCAGGCAGCCCACCTTGATGGTCTTGGTCTCCCAGGATCACGGCAACAACATGGGCAGCTGGTGATCCAACATTCAGCAGGCATATAGGTCGGAAGGCAAAGATGAGCTGGACCTCACCTCTATTCTTAGCTCCTGGAGTGTGCTGGCCAGCCTGGTATCTCTGAGTATTCCCTCAACGCCCCCCACACCATTGGGGTCTGCCATCCCCAGGGTCTGTCCCAGGCTCTGCTGGATTCCTAAATGAATCAGATGTGATAGGTCAGCTCCCAGCCTCTCTTGACAGGGCCTCATTCATGTGACCAGCAGCAACCCCTCTTCCTAAGCAGGGCCCTTTGCACAAGTCCCTCCTGCATCCTGGGTCTGCCACAGTGCACTCCACACCCCAGTCCCAGTGATCTGGAAGATCTCGATGTCCCTTGGACCCATGCCCTCCGGAGGACATGCTGGCTACACTTCTGAACCTGCCTTCTCCCAGAGTGGAGGTGTCCCCATCTCTACCACATGCTATAAGGGACCTTCCAGACTCTCAGCCAGACCTCTCCTCCAGACATCAGAGAGGACTCAGAGAACAAGAGTTCATGACAGCACTTTTCCCAAGAGTCCCACTGTGGGGCCAGTCCTCGTGCCCACCCCTGGTGGGAAGGAACTGCGGGGTGTTGTTCCTTCCATGGTCACCCTGGACCACTGCTCACCACACAGAGACACTAGGTCCTGGCACAGGCCACCGGGGGAAGCAGAGCTGATAATGACTGCCTGGCCACACATGCATGAAAGCACAGAGACCACCCAGGTTGATTGTGGCTCCCAGGAGATGGGGGTCAGGGATCTGGGGAGTCCATGCTTTCTGAGAGAGACATTAGCTTGATCAGAGTGCAGAAGACCAGCCTTCAGAACAGGAGGATAAACGAAAAACCCATCCAGAAGATCCTGCTTCCTGTCCATCTGTCGCAGCATGCTTCTCTCTGAGAGCTTGGTTTTCCTTAGAAGCTCAGTTTGAGGTCTCCATCCGAGCTTCATGTTAGTGCTCGATGCCTTCTGCTCATCTCCTGGTCTGAGTGGGTGGGTGGGGGGCAGTATCTTTGTGAAGACCGGGCATCTTCTGAGGGTTAATGCCACCACGATGGGCAGACATTGGCCCAGGTGATTTCTACTCACTGTGGCGCTCCCCACTGCTACGGCCCAGGGCCAGATCCCAGGGGGTCTTCTGACCCAGGAGAAGGCTACTATCTTTTCACAGGAACAGGGACAGGGACATGCAGCCTGCAAGCTCAGAGCAGGTGCCCGGGAGTCAGCTTGGCTCATAGCACCACCCTCCCCCCCTGTATAAGTGTCCCCCATCCGGGGGACCACAAGTCTCCCTGGGGCCTCCTTCGAGTGAGGCCACCCCACCCCGCACGCCTGGCACCAGCGACCTTCTGGGGTCAGCTGCGGATTTGATGCCGCGGCAGTTCCAAAGGGTGTCACGCCGAACACATTCTCAGCCGAATCCAAGCACACTAATGCCCAGAATTAGCTTAAAAGCACACGAGAGACTGGGAAGGATTTTTAGCGCTCAGGGCTCTAAAGGCCTGGTTCACGCTGTAGGAAGCAAAGCTGATGTGGTTTTCTGGCAAGGGCACGGGGGACCGACGGGCAGCCCCACTGCCTTGGGGAAGGGCTCCAGACTTTCTCACTCTGCACACGGCACGCCCGTCATCGGCGGCCCGCCTTTGCCCCGGTTTGTGGCTCCTTTCCTTTCAGATTTTCCACGGAGCCTGAAAACGTTTCTAATAGAGAGTTGAAAATCCACTTTCCTCATCTTTTCAAAGCAAGTCGAGTTAAAGCCTCATAGTCTTTGCATTACTTGATGCCTTCCATCTGCTTTTCCTCCCTCCTGGCATGAGTTCTGTATGCATCCACCCTCCCCCTCCACCTGGAAGGATCTTCTCTGACCATGCTTCGCTCACCATGTGCAGAAGTGTGCCCGACCTTGGGTAGCTGGTTAGGTGTCTGTTGGTCAGTCCGTGGTTGGGCTACGACTCAGCAAAGAACACTGGTGAGATGACTGACAGGTGGACAGAAGGGTCTGAAGCCCTCTAGAGTGACCGATCACCTTTCCGCCACAGTTGGACTTGGGTAGCAGGTCCCTTTTGCCCCTGGGGTAGGGGGTGGCACAGGTCGTCTGCAGGAAGCAGAGGTGCATCTCCCGCAGCAACAGGTGGATCCTCAAGGAGGGGAGACTCCCCTTGTATTCACGGCCTTCCCTGGAAATTCACATGAGGGATCTCCACAGGGCATCTTCAATGGAGAGGGACTTCCGAATTGGGGGTGAGGATGAAGGGACATAGGACAGGAGCTGGACCCATGGGTGCATCCGTTGGTAATGTATGGCTACTTTATCTCACTGCCCTCCTTTTTGAGAAGAGTTCTCTCTGATGACTGGCAGAGCACATGCCAGGCCCTGGGGCAGAGACTCACCCTGACTTTTCCTGCTCATCTCAGTCTCTGTCCTGCTCATTTCTGTCTGCACAGAGAAAGTGGTTCTTGTGTCCAGCGATGGAGGCTTAAGAGGTCAGCTTCTCGGTGTGTCAGCCTCATGCCTGTCTGGGTTTGGGGACTCCCTACTTTGAACCTGGAGACTTGGGCCGTGGGTGAGAGCAAGCAGAAGGGGAAAGGCAGGCAACAGCAATCTACTGAGGGAATGGCACCACTTCTTCCAGGTGAGAGATGCCTCCCATCTGCCCTCATGCTTTGCAGTGACCTTTGATGTGAAATAGACTCATCGCCCTCGCTTATTCTTAAGGTACTTCTCTGGTTTGTCCATTTCAGTTTGAGTTCAAAGTAGCCTTGCCTGGCCGAGGTGGGTGCCAACTGAACAATTGCACTCCGAATGCATGCTTGCATGAGAGATGAATGGATGGGTGGTTGGATCGATGGCTGGCTGGGTGGATGGATGGAAGGAAGGCTGGAAACATCTTACTGCTGAATAACAGGAATCTACTCTGAGATGGGTTTCCTGGTCTCATGCACAGCCTGTTGGCTCCCACTCAGACGGCCCTCACGCATCCTGGAGGGATGTATTGTTGTGCTGATGCCATCTTAACTCTTGCTGATGTGTTGGGGGCTTTCCTGTGGCCACTGTGTCATGCGGTCTCACTGAGGCCTCCCTCTTCTTCAGCGAGCAGTCCTACCTTCTCCAGAAATTGCACCCTCTCCCTCTGCGATTCCCTTCCATTCCCTAGTGAGAGTCTAGGCTAGAGACAAAGAACTTGGAGCTTGGAGCCTTGGTTGTGGTTCTTGCGACCATGGCTCTAACTGAAGAATCCCAAGCAGATTGATGGAGCTCCCCGGGCTCCCCTTTTCCTCACAGGATCCCTGGATGGAGCAATTGGTTACTATAGCCAGCTACTCCCGGACAGGTCAGAGGTCAGAGATCACCCAGACACACCTTGAGAAGAAGAGCTGATGGCCTACTTCTCAAAACCAGCCTTGGACAACGCCCCTGTGGATCCCCATGGGACAGCATGAGACCATGAGACCAGGGACCATGAGAGACTGGTGTGTTCTGAAAACCAAATGAATGTGTGGTTCCTATCAGGCCTGGTTGTCTCAGGGCAGTGGCTTCATCCCACCAATGGCCAGGGGGGACTTCTCAGGGCCTCTCTGCCTGCCTGCCTGAGGCTTCTTGCCTCTTCCATAGATGTCTTTCTGAGTCCTGCCCAGGAGCCAGGATCCCTGTGCTCCAGACAACGCTGAACAGCCTAGGCCTAGAAGCCAGTTCCGCAGCCAACATTTAGCGATTAGCTAGTAGCTAGTGATAGTTGGCCACAGCCACCCATCCTAGGGGGTTATTAACTGGAGTCAGCTGAGCATTTTGTATTTCTTTACTGTAAGGCTTTTCGGAGGTAATTCCACCCGTCATTAGAAAGGCAAATTTGGCCTTCCACCAAGAGCTTCTGCCAAAGTCATCATTCCATCAGGGGACTTTGTACCACGCTGCGCTCTTCTCTCCTGGGGGCAGGGGGGCACAATATAGAGTCCCTTAGTGGGTCTCAGCTTAGGGTGAGTGTGTGTGTGTGTGTGTGCATGTGTAGAGAGAGATTGACACGAGGTTACTGAGCGTGTAGAACAATGAAGACCAGACTGTTGTGTTTGGAAGTGGTTTTCTGTGTAGTCTAGAAACATGTGCTTTCTGGGTATTGGGGGTGGGGGGCAGGGAGGGATTTTTTGTAGAAGAGTGAAATGCTCTCCCTTCTCACCTCTGCCCCCTGGCCCACTCTTACGAAACAATAGCACTTCCACTTTCTCTGGTGGCCTTTCCTCCAGCTGCCTGGGTTCTGCGTCTTTAAGACAATAATTGCTGGATGGAAATTTGAGACTGTTATCTTAATAACCAATTACTCAAATAACTTTGAAATTGGCTTAAATTGGCTCGTCATGCTACATTTACCTGAATCTTTTTTTATGGGAAAGTTAGAAACAAGAAAGAAAGAGAGAAAGAACAAATCTTGGTGGTCTGGTTTGTTTAGTGTTGTGGAAGGGGCCTTGTTTGCAGCAGACAAGTGCTGTGGGGTGGTCCCTGTGGAGTGTGGCCGTGGGGGGAGATCCCTCTGCCGGGCTCGGGTGGGCCCACATGCCACAGCACAGGTCAGAGAGCCCTGGGGCAGTCACCTAAGGAACCCTTAGGGGTCACTCTGTTGGAGAGAAGGTCTGAGGGCACCGCACAGGCAGCTAAATGCCCCACCTCACTGCCAAAGGTTCGAGCCTCATTGATGAGCTCTCCCTTTTGGAAAATAATATCTAAGGTTATGTAGCGTTGATTTTCCTGCAGTTATGAAAGCTTAAAGGTGAGAGGCACCATCTTTAAGCTAAAGGAATTCACCATTTATTAGCGGCTTGCACAGATGAGGGCCAGGAGCCAGTGGCAGTGTACTTGTGTTTTATATGTAGCCATAAAGTTGGTAATAGAATATTACATCTTTCCCTCTAATATAGTCTTATATTCCCTCGTTTTTCTCTTCGCCTAAGCTAAAGTGATGGGGGTTCTTAATGGCCTCAGCTCAGGCTGCTTCTCTTTCTGAGAGTTGGAGATGGTGCTCCATGCCGGCATCTCAGAGAGACTGTGGGGGCCAGTGCAGCTCACTGGACGTGACACGCAGCAGTGGGGTGCTGGGGCGCTTGCCCACAGCATGTCATGGCTCAGCACCCAGGGTAGGTACTGTCAGAGGGGTGGGGGTGGAGAGAAACAGGCAGTCGCATTCAGGATCATCCCTAGGACACTGGCCGCTAAAGCTTAGCTGACACCAGGATTTGAAGAGGCAGAGAAGCAGCCCCACTGCCACTGCATCATGCATGCCTGCAACATGGCTCTGAGGGAGGTCTCTCCAGCGTGCGAGTTGCCAGTTCCATGCAATTTTAGATTTTCAACCTACAACAGACTCGCAGGACAGGAGAAACTGGAGTATTAGCCAACGCTCATCACGCACACCCCCATGCCCCCACTTCCCATCACTGCCTCCCAGCAACAGAAGCCCTATCTCCTTGTGAATTTGGAAACGGGGAGGCAGACATGCTCCTGTTTCAAGGCAGTGGGAGAAGAACAAAGAGACTCTCTGGGCTCTGTATGACCGTCCTGCCGCTGCTGTCGCCAGAGAGTCCGTTCCTCCTGCAGAAGCACAGGACTTCCCAGGGGTAGGAGTGGTCGGGATGGCGGGGCAGCGGGAAGCTGCTGTGAGCTGAGACCTACGGATTCCGTCTCTCCGTGAGCCTAGCACACAAGGGGTATGAGGGGCGTGGAGGTCGAAGGCAGCGCAGAGCAGCGTCCTGGCTTCTCCTCTTCAGTGTTCTGGCCTGGGGAATGAGGGCATTGAAAGCCATGCCTCCCACTGAGACGATGGAGACCCCAGTGTGAAGGGTGCAGGAGAGGGGGGCGAGCAGGGAGCCTGGACCAGCAGCCCCATCCTCAAGCCCTGCACCGGCCTGGAAGCTCAGCAAAGCTGGGCCTCATTTCCTGGTGTGATTGGGAGGAAGAGAGTAAAGGGTAAACCAGGAGCTGGAAAATCTGAAACACTCCTTCTGAAGGAGAACCTGGAAGGAGTGCATGACGGCCGGGTCGGTCTCCAGACCCATTCTTCACGCCGGGATCCAGGACGGACACAATCGCCTTGTCAGGAAACGCCTTGGAATGCCCGGAGGACGACCCATTTTTCTTCTGACTGGGAGAAAATGTCTGAGAGCCTTCCAAAAGCCCAGCAACATGAAACCGTAGAGGAATAGTGTTCAAAAGCCCCAAGAAACGCTTGGCCTGGGCCGTTCTCTTTCAAACTGCCCTGCCAAAGTTTTTCTTGCTTGTGTAATAAAACATGGCTTTTGGGACAAAACAGATCCATGTCCTAAGAAATACCAAAACACTGCAGCAAGACTCAGAAGGCCTGTCTACTTCCTTCAGGTGGATGGGTGGATGCCTGTGAGGCTGGGTGGAGGCTGGAAAGCTTGAGGCTTAGGGGCAGGGAAGCTGGAGAGCCCAGGATGGCCCTCTGTCCCCAGCTTGCTGTCCCCTCCCTTGTGGTTTCCCTCTCTCTCCCCCTGCTTCCCCAGCAGATGTCCCAGCTACCCCCTGGTGTCCTCTTCAACAGACTTTCCTGAGCTCTCTGAAGCCCCCCATTTCTGCCTGCTTGCTGCCCCTGCTGGGCGGCCTCAGGTAGACCTGATCTCTGGGGGCTCTTGTTGGTAGGGGCTGAGAGTCTAGAGATTCGAGAATGAAACAAGAAAGGTGCTGGTCAGGTCTTCCTAATGTTCTCCAGGGTATTCTGGGGGTCAGGCAATGAGACCATGACAGACCCAGGTTTCCAAGAGTGGACAGGCATGGTCTTCCACAGGGAAAGGCTCAGAAGATCCAAGGGTCAGTCTCAGCTGTCATCAGGATGCAGAGGGGACCTGCCCTCCCTTCCAACAGACATTGAGTGACTTGTTCCAAAGGTGTCCCTCAGCAAACTATCTCATTTCTTAGATCACCTGATGTGGGATTAAGAGATGTCATCTTTAACGTGTAAGAAGAAGAGCACAGAGTCTTCTCTAAGATCAGGCTGTGACCCAAACTCATCAATCAGCCAAACTTTGACTCTATGACTTGATGATTCTTATCACTCATAGAAAAAGAAATTGATCCCACAGTCCGGGAATTCCCACCAGACTCCAGGCAAATGCTGGAACAGATATTAAAGTGATAGTTCGCAGAGGTAAAAGCAGCTAATCCATGTGCTAGCAATCCGTCCACCCTGATCTCCAAAAATCGAAAAATAATTCGGTCTGTTAGCTGTGGCTTAAAGCACACATCTTGCCAACTTCAGGGAGAGACGCATCGTCATTTCAGAATGGAAGAGGCCCGGCCACCCCCTCTGTACAATGAGCACACCCCACTGTACAACGAGCACATGCCGGGTTCTGACTGAGGTTGCTTGTGAGAGGTGCTTCCTGGATCCTGAAAGCGAGGGTGGCAGCATTCCAAATGCCAGCAGGCTCAACAGGTGGACAGGTTCAGACAGTCAAAGGCAGGCCAGCCTGGTGGCTTCTTCAGAAAGTGAGGACCACCTGGAGCAGCAGCTCGCTGTGTGCCCAAGGGCTGGGTGAGGAGTCCACACAGTGGCCTTCCCAGGGTCCTGGAGCAGGACTGGCAGCCATTGGCTGTTGTGTGCAGAGGTCACCATGAGGGAGGCTGACTTCCCAGGAGCTCACAGCTACATGTCTGGCACCCTCCCCCACCCTCCACCCCCACTACTTACCCACTGGTATGGTGAGGTTCAGAGACCAGGATATGGGGTGAAAATCACATGAGATGACAAGAGAGAATGACTACATCATCACATGACCCCCCCTCCCATCTCTGGTCACGTGATCACATCACAGCCTAGCAGCCAGCTCGCATTATCACAAAACTGCTAAATTGCATCATGACCTAGCAGCCAGATGGAATGATTGCGTAACTGCCAAATGACAGCACTACCCTGAGGCCAGATTCCATCATGCCATAACCACCACACCACCCAGCCCCGGTTGGCCAGTCTTGCCTCCCAGATCTTCATCTCCTCAACCAGGGCCCATGCTGAGAGCAGGGCATCAGCGGGGGACCAGGCGTCTGCCCTCTGAGGCACCCCAAGGTGCCCAAACCAGACACTGATGTGGGAGGTATTTGAAGAACCTGTGTTCTTGTTCTTGGCTGTGTCTTGTTTGTGGGACTCCCGTGCATCCTGGGCCTGATGAGTTTGTGACTCTGGACACCAGGGATCGTCCGGGCAGGTGTACATGCACTGGTGAGTGGACCCAGCTCCAGAGGAAGGCCTGGCCAGACCTTGGCCACCCGGTTGTAGCTTCCTGCCCAGGAGGCTGAAGACCCTGCCAGGCAGGTTGGAGCACCTGGCTCTTCACTTCACGGGCGGAGGGGCCATGTTGACTGAGGGAGGGTGAGGTTGGGCATCCACAGCCTTTATAAGAGCCCCCTCCCACCTCCCATGCCCGAGTCTCTCAGTGGTTTTAAGCTGAACCTTCTCTTTGATGATCAACTGTTTGTAATCCGAGGACATGCTGCCGTGTGATGACCCTAAAAACCTGCCTGCTGATCGTGGTGGGCGTTAAGGACATGACTCTGGCCGTCAGGAAGGCTGAGGAGTGAATGCTAGCCCTGAGCACCAGCGGGGGAAGGGTTACCAGGGTACAGGGGAAGACTGGGCTCTGAGACAGATGCTGAGTGGTGGTTGGTGGCTGGGAATTAGGATAGATGGGCTCACGGGGCGTGGGAAGCGTCTCGGCTCACAGGGCACTTTGATTTGGGCTGTGGCCCATGGCTGTGTCCTCTGTGGAAGCACTCGGGCTCCCACTCTCCTCCTGCAGAAGAAGAAGCAGCAGTTGGCCTCTCTGATGCAGACACGATGGGCTAACTCTGTGCCCAGGCACTGCAGCCTCTCATCTCCAGCAGGAGACCCGGCCAGTTTGGACCATTGCTTCTAAACACACACGCTCAAAGTGCCAGTCTTTAACTTTCACTGGGGCCCCTTTCCCTGCCTGACCTGAAACCCCACACTTCCTGGCTCATCAAAACACACCAGGGCCATACAGCACAAGGGACAGGGGCCCTCTGCTCCATGGCTTATAGATGCTGGAATCTACCACGAGCGTCTAGTCACTGCTTCTTGACATGGGGCGGGGGGGCGGAGGACCTAGGCCTGTCTAGCCTCCCTGCTCTGGGGAGAAACAGAGAAAGAAAGGGACCTCTGTGAGCTGAACCCCATCCCACCTCGCTGAGCCAATTTTTCAGACATCCCTTCTCTTTTGTTTCTGGAGCCCCCAGAAACAGGCCTCATCGGTCAGGGGTGAAAAATGATGTGACACGTGATCTTTATTCTCTGATGGACACCCCCTAGCCGGGGGTGGGGGGCTCCAAACTCCATGCAGGGCAGGGGATAAGGAGCTGGAGTTCTGGAAGCAACCCAGCGAAAACCTTCCATTTGGACCGTGTCCACCCGGGATAGCTCTGAGCACTGTCCCCGATGCCATGGCCAGGCTTTCTGGGGCCCGAGCATGTGCCCTTGCGTGTGCACTTGCTGGGGCATGAGAATCGGAGCGAGCCGCCAGGTGCCATGTACGTGCCGGGCCGGCGGGAACCGGACACTGGGTTGAGCGCTGACAGCAAACAGCTGCGGGGCCTCTCTGACTTAACTCACATAACGAAACCAATGGGTTACGCTGAGGTTTCAAGTTTCCCCAAACAAATTTATATGAAAAATGATATTAATTTATCCGAGATCACGCCAGCCAAGACACAGATTTTTCTCTGTCACTTCTGAAGGGGGGTGGGAGTAGGAAAGCCTGGAATATTGCCCAAGAGAAAGAGAGGAGGAGGTTGTGTTTTGGAGGCTTGGGGGGGAGGGGAGGGGGTAACTCCTAAAGAGAACCTTTCAGTCTGGATCAGCCATAATGACCTTATTTACTGAGTGGGATGTCCACCATCTTTGAAATGTTAATGAGCTCATTCCCAGGACAGAACCTTCCAAATGGGAGACATGTGTTGGCTGCAAATTCTCTATCATCTATCTGTCTGTCTCTATCTCTCTATCATGTGTTTGTCTATCCACCCATCGGTCTTCTCTGTCTCTCTTTCTCTAGCTATCATCTATCCCTCTCCCTATCTTCCTTCCTTTCCTTTTCTTTCCTTCCTTCCTTTCTCCCCATCCCTGGCTTCTCCCTCACCCTCTCTCCCTCCTTCCCTGCCTTTGTCTTTCTCTTTCTCCCTATCCCTTTGGCTTCCATTGTCTTTTCCCTCCCACTGCTTCCTTTGCTCCCTCCCCTTCATCCCCTCTTCCCCTGCCTCTTTTGTCTGGTCTTGCTTTGTCTCTCCTCTCCTCCCTGCCCTTCCCTCTCTCCTTCTCTCCCCCCACTTTCAGGAAGGTCAGCTGGCACCAGATCTCCATGGGAAACCCCAGGAAGATGAAAAGTCAGAGGCTTGAAATCCAAATGGAAGCCCAGTGGTTCTGGATAGCACTTCAATTTAGGTGAGGCTCCAACTGGCTCGTGAAGCCCACCCACCCCCTGAAGAGTGCAGGTGAACATCTGTGTGTGTCCCCAGCAGGGCAAGCACAGTGAGAGACCTTTGATGGGTCACCAATTTGGAAATCAAGGAGAAGACCAGGCTTCTTATCCTTACACCCAGCTGCCCACCCAACTAGAACTTTCCCTCCCACTGGCCTGGACAGATGCCCATGTGGCCTTGGACATGCTCTGGGGTTGAGATGCGGCTGGACAACTCTTGTCGTGAAAGGAGCTGGGCCTGCAGGCAGGGTCCTCGTTCATGGACAGATGGAGGGACTGTGAGAGGTCAAGCGGGAAGGGGCCCAGGGGGTGGGCACAGCAGGGTGGGGAGGGGCTCGAGTGGACCTGCGTGGTGTTTCTGGTATAAGGAGGCTTCCAGTGGCATGTGGCCTCTGTCTAGGAAGACACTGCCTCACCTGAGCCTGGGAGTTTGGATAAAGGGCCTCCAGCTCACCACTGCTTCCAGAGAGACCTTGATCTTGACCATGTTCTGTGTTGTGGGGATGCAGGTGTTGATACACAGTTGATTCCATGTACCCCAAGGAATCCAGGACATCCCTTCAACCCCCACCCCAAGGAGATGCAGCGACTCATTCGCTGCCCCCAGGGGCTGAAATAGACACCTGGTTGCCAGCAGGGCGCAGGACCGGGCAGTGTTTCAAACCGAGTAGGCACGGACACAAAAGCACCCAGCATCACCCCCACACCGAGGGACTCTAGGTCACAGCAAGCAACTGGGTTAGCCCTGGCCTTGCCTCAGACCCTCACCCTTCAGGTAAGCAGTCCCTTGAGTCACCTTGGTCCTGGTACTGCTGCTTGCCTGCTTATTTTATTTTATTTAATTATTTTATTGGAGGTTTTTGCAACTCTTATCACAAGTCATCCATCCATCCATTGTAAGCAAGGCACATTTGTACATTTGTTGCCATCATCATTCTCAAAACATTTTTCTTTCTACTTAAGCCCTTGGTATTAGCTCCTCATATTTCCCCTCCCTCCCCGCTCCCTCTCCCCTCATGAACCCTTGATTATAAATTACTATTATTTTGTCATATTGTACACTGTCCATTGTCTCCCTTCACCCACTTGCTGGTTATCTGTACCCCAGGGAGGAGGTTATATGTAGATCCTTGTAATCAATCCCCCCTTTTTACTCCACTGTCCCTCCGCCCTCCCAGTATCACCTCTCTCACCACTGATCCTGAAGGAACCATCTGTCCTGGATTCCCATGTTTCCGGTTCCTATCTGCACCAGTGTGCATCCTCTGGTCTAGCTGAATTTGTAAGGTAGAATTGGGATCATGATAGTGGGGGTGGAGAAGGAGAGGAAGCATTGAAGAACTAGAGGAAGGTTGCATGTTTCATCGTTGCTACAATGTACTCTGACTGGCTGGTCTCCTCCCTTTAACCCTACTGTAAGGGGATGTCGCTTCACCTACAGATAGGTTTTGGGTCCCCAATCTGTGCTCCCCCTCATGTATAACAATGTAATTTTGAATTCTTTGATGCCTGATACCTGATCCCTCAACACTTCATGGTCACACAGGCTGGTGTGGGCTTCGTTGCTTCAGAGCTAGACGGCTGCTTGTTTACTTTCAAACCTTTAAGACTCCAGACCCTATATCTCTTGATAGCAGGGCTTAATTTGCTTTGTCTCCTGTATGGAACTTCCAGAGGGCTCCTCTGACTGGTTGGAGCACTGGAGAGACAGCAGTGGGTATGGAAATGGGGGCTCCAGTGGAAAGGGCCCAGGAGGGGTCAGTGTAAACAGTGGCCCTTACTCACAGACCCTCCCCACTATGTTCACCTCATTCACCCCTGAGAATGAGCTGAACCTTGGTGTCCTGAATGATAGGGAGGGGCCTTGGTGATGTCAGGGGCACTGCCCACCTGGTCCTATCTCTGCCTTTCCTCTGGGCATGTCCTCCCCCAGAACCTGGGCCACAAGAGTACCCCGGAGATGACCTCAGATATCAGCATGCACACACACACCCCAATCCCCGGGAGGAGAGCCTGTCTTGGCAAAAGAAACAGGAGAGTTTTTTCCTCATGCAAAGTCTGCTCAACTCCTTCTCAGGTTCATTTGTTGGGGACTGGAGTCAAATTTAGAACAGCTGGCTCTCCAGAAATTGCCAGAACATTAAGACAAAGGGCCCTGTTGGTGCTGTACCCAGAGAAACAGTGGTTTCAATATCGGGTCTGAAGAAGTCTCACTGTGGTTGCTGGGAAATCGCTTTTGGTAGATGGAGATCACAGGCCCTGCCTCTGCAGAAAAGGGAACAGCCTGCCCAGTGACTCCAGACCAAGGCACAATGGCCCTGCTGCAGAGACCCAGCCTGGTACCAGGGCTCACACCCCAGCCAGGTGCTGGGACTCAGAGGAAGTTGGGAAAACATCCCCCCTCCTGCGGAGGGGTCCGGATGGGTCCCATTGGTCCAGATCAGCACGGTGTACAGACAGCTTCTTGACCTTTGCCGGGTGGTACTGCTTCTTAGCACACCCTCACCTGGAGTTAAGGTCTTCCTTATCCCCACAACAGAAGCAAGCACAGAGGACGCTTCTCAGACAAACTCAACTAAGACCAAGAAGAAGCAAGCACAGAGGACGCTTCTCAGACAAACTCAACTAAGACCAAGAAGCACAAACGAGTCCCTGATCCATGCCAACCCTGTCGGCCTATGTGGAACCTGAGGGTTCTGGGGTCCTGGCTCTTCAGGGGGCTTGGAAACCTCGTCTTCTCCCCTCTGAAGGACTGGTGGATTCCATCTGCTGACCCGGCATTTAGCAAGCCAGAACAAAGCCACTGTCCTGCCAGGGCCCCTCAGATAGACCAGTCGATCGCCTGGTGGGTCTCCACCTGAAAGGCCCTTTCCTGGTGCTGGGTGAGCCCCGTCTCTCTGCCTCCATTTCTTTGGAAACAAATGCCAACTTGTGGTCATTGGGGCGGGGCAGTCCCCTCTCCACTGACCCCCCCCCCGCCCCCCAGTAGGATTCCTGCTGGTATAACTCTTGTAGCATAATGAGTGACACATTGGTCTGCTGTGGCAAACATGTAGGTTCCCCAGGTTGAAACCCCATCTTATGTGCCAAACTTAACCAACACGTGGTCAATGACCATGCACTTGGAGGTCAACTGCTTAGAGGTCGTCTCCCTGTGGGTTATCAGCCTTCTTGAGCAATTAGACTCTATAGCCTGTCCCAGCCCAAGTCGGGCCCACTCCCTTCCAATTAGGATAATGGATTGCTTCCCTGAAGGAGAGCCCAAAGACAAGGTCAAGCCAACTCAGGGAAGACCAAGTTAGGACTCCATCTTGAATCTAGAGTCCCCTCATCCCCCTCCTGTGCACATATGCCAACTGTACAACCGCTTCCTGATATGACGTAGTTAGGGGGCTGGAACCTCCCCTAAATATATGTAAGCCTTGATTGGGAATAGTTTCTCTCTCTCTCTGCATGCATCTGACTGCTGAGATCTTGGCTGTCACATGCTTTATCTTGTCTGATGCCTCTTGAACCCGGTTGATTGTAGAGGCTGTATACTAACAGCAAGGTCAGCAGTTCCAAACTACTAGCCAGTCTGTGGGAGGAAGATGAAGCTTCTGCTCCCATAAAAAGTTATAGTCTCTGAAAGACATAGAGACAGCTATGCGTGTGACTAAGCCAGGGAGCAGGGATCATGGGAGTCCTTTCCTGTAGAGGTAAGGGAGCCAGGGCAGTGCTGGAGCTGTGGTCAGCAAAACTCAGGCTATGGTGTGCCACCTCATTCTCAGGCTGGCCTATCTGATACACAGCCTCAGCCTCATGGGTCTGGGCGTCCAGTGCCATGGACATGCCCAAGTCAAACCTAAGCCTTCTTGCTAGCTCCTGGGCTCAGGCACAATGTTGAGGGCACTGAGTGCAGAACCCCTGGCTCAGGACACAGATGTGTCCTGTGTTGGCTGGTACAGGGCCCTGAGAAGAAGGGCCCGTCACCCCCTGTAGTGGCAGGCAGCCTGTGGCCCAAAGGTCAGGGCCCTGAGCTAGACCCAGGAGCCACAGCAGCCTGCTGGTACTGACATGGTAGACCAGGTCCCCTCATAGAAGAAGCACCTAGAAGCACCAGGAGGTGGAACACAAACCCAGGTCCTCCTCTGTGGTGGGCTACTCCATGTGGGTCTCCCAGTGACCTCTCTCGGGAGGTGTGGGTGTCCTCCAACCCCAGACCAGACATAGAGGTTCCCAGTGTAGTGCAGTCAGATACAGGGAGGACATGTGCTTCTCGTGCACAGGGGACCTGATCCCGGGCTCCCTGGACACCTGGCACCCAGCCTGAAGCCTGTGGGAAGAGAACGGATTCACGCAGAACCACCTGTGATCAGAAATATGGGCTCCACTCCTACCTCCTTGACTTTTGAGCTGAAGCAAGAAAGGAGAGAATTATGAACTTGTCCTGAGTCCATTGAGCTCAGCCTTGAAAGGATGGACACCTGCTGGCCCAGCACGTCCAGGGCTGGGCTGCTAACTGAAAGAAGCTAACCGGAGGTTTGAACCACCAGCCACTATGCGGGAGAAAGATGCGCCCTTCTGCTGTCAAGGTTATGGGCCTTGGGATCCCCCTTCCCTCGCCGGTCCTGCCCTGTCCATTGGGGTTTCTACACATCAGAATCCAGCCCATCATCGTTCAAGCCCTTCGAGGGAGGCTGTGAGGTCAGAGAGAGCCAGACAAACACGTGACAGATGTGTGTCAACCCTAGCTAGAACCATTCGAGAGTGACAGACAGGTCCCAGGGTAGTCTTTGAACATACCCTCCCTCAGAGAACCTCACCACTTTGGACATTTGAACAGCAGAGACCAGTCTCTGGAAAATGACGTCAGACCTGGTTTGTCCTCTGGGCCCTGCCTGTCCACACCCAATGCCCTCTGCGCTGCGCCCTCTTGTTCTCTTTGCCCCGGTCAAACAGGCCCCACAGGTCCTACACACGCATATGCACACACACAAGCGCACACACACACATGCACACACACACTCTCCTTGGTTTTGCTTTTATATAAAATATTGAAATGAGTTGAGGGACAGCATTCCAGGGGAAGGAACTCTCAAAGCCAATGGCCAAGAATGAAGTCCGCCAATGTTAATGAGGTCTGATTCAGCAACCTCCCCCTCCCCCCCACCCCACTGCCTCACACACACACACACACACACACACACACACGCACTTTTTTCTTATACCACTGCCCCCCCCTCCCAATTTCTTCTGGCAGCCATTGGTTGACTTTGGCCCCTGGGCTTGCCTGCTCCATTCTCGTTCATTGGCATGGAGTTGATTTTAAAGTAGGGCACCCTCATGCTTGAGCAGAGTGAATTGCTTCACAGCCCTCCAGAACCTTGAGGCAGCTGCGAGTCCATTTGAATCACCAACATTGTGGCACCCTTGGCACGACCCAGGGCCTCCTCTGCCTCTTCTGTCACTTCATTGGGCAGTGTGAGGGGACTCTCCTTGCCAGCAGTGGGAGTGGGTGAGAGGTCAGGTATGGGGAATCACACAGAATTTGTGCTTCTGTGTCACATGAGCAGTTTGCCGGCATGCCCTTCTGAAGGTTGTTCATGCTATAGCCTCTCCAGGAACTTCATGCCCCTTTATAGGTGGCTCCCTTCCCAAGTGTGCTGGCCTCGTGGTCACTCACTGGGCTGTGATCCTCACGGTCTGGTCTGCAGTTTGAGTCCGCCATCTGCTCCTTGGAAAGAAGACGGGGCTTTCTAGTCCCATAAAGAGTGACGGCTCCAGGAAGTCTTGGGAACGGCCCTAGCCTGCCCTGTGCGGTCCAGACGAGCCAGCATCAGCTAGACTGCATTCCATGAGCACAATATTCCAGAATGATGATACCCCTCCATGCGGCCTGCTGCTGTCTCATGGAGGACACTCGAGTGCTTCCACCTCCAGCGAGGGCAAGTTCAGCCGCAATAATCACTGTGTACACATGTCTGCAGGAGACCCTGCTTTCAATGCTCTCTGAGTTTATACCCCGGAGTGCGATTGTTGGGTCATGTGGTAACTGATGTAATGGATTTTTTTTGAAAAGGATATTAGCAGAATACTATGGGGGAATCCTTCTCTCCTTGGTTTTGCTTTTATATAAAATATCGAAATGAGTTGCGGGGCAGCATTCCAGGGGAAGGAACTCACAAAGCAAATGGCCAAGAATGGAGTCTACAAATGTTGACACTGAGGCCTGATTCAGGAACCACCACCCTACCCCCACTGCCCCCAGTGGATTGTGAGTCAGAGCCACACCGTGTCCAGGGCCGGATCGAGGGGCCTCAGAGGGGTTTCAGAGATGAATTTGCCATCTTCGTGGGTGCAGATGGTCTCATTCCTTCCCTTTGGGAGTGGCTGGTGGAAGGTTCAAACTACAGCCTGTCCAGTCATCAGCCAAGTGCTGAAGCCTTAATAATGGATCCCGGAATCATCCCTTGAAGATGGTTTTGTCAGGAAAGAGCACTTCCTGTGTGATGGGTCCGCTCCCCTCTGCTCTCTGGAAGGTGCAGAGAGGGGGCTCAGGGCAGGCGGCATCTGGCATGATTGTCCTAGCTGGGGAATTGGGCGGCTCGTAAGCTGCTGCCGAATCCTGCTAGGGGGAACACACAGGGTGCGGACATTCTGGTTGGCGAGGAAGGACAGAGAGCCAAGGGGGCTGTTGCCAGGCTAAGAGAAACCACCTTTCCCCTGTACGATGAAAGCCAGAGTCTCCGATGATCAGTCCTGAGAATTCTCTGAAGGTTTTCTCACTCTAGGTTGGCATCTGTGAGCATGTGCATGAGGGAGCCTGCCATTTTATCGTGTGTAACTTGTGTGATTGCAGATATAGCCAAGAGACAGAATTACCCCTGCCCAACCCGTCTCATTGCTCTTTTATCCTCATATCCAGTTCTCCCCCTCCCACGGCAGCCCCACACCCTGGCAGCTCCCGGTCTGAGAGCTCGATAGAATGGAGGCATGCAGTATATAAGCTTTCCAGACAGTCGCTCTCTCTCTCCACAGCATTCTCTGGAGAGCTACCCAGGTTGCTGTGAGTCTCAACACACCAGGCGTCTTCTTGACCGGGAAGAGATCCAGTGGAACCATTCACCCACCGAAGCTAGCGGGGATGAGGGAGTGCCGGCTTACCAGTCTCGTCCATGACGAGAAACTTGCTATTGTTATTGAGGTCCTTGGTATCAATGTCAACTCATCACTCTCCCATGTGACAGTAGAATGTGCCCACAGCTTTTACTGAGCTGCTGCCCAGATCGGAAAACAACGAATTGTTTCTTCCGAATTCACTGCTTCCCAAGGACAGTCTGTAGTCAGGCTTGGGTCCCTCCCTCAACGCTGCCCCTGTCCCTGGTGGTAGGAGTGTATGTTTCTGTGGTCCCCATGCCTGGGCTCCATCGCCCCAATGTCACAGCTCTCTGTTTGCCATGATACTTTGATCATTTGACCCACGAGTGTTTTAGCCACTTTCATTTTCAGTCCGTGTTAGCCTGTGGCCACCCTGCCTAAGCTGCTGTCAGTCACCGTGTGGGTGTGACTCCTAGAGAACACCTGGGACCCAGGAGGGGGCCACCCCTGAGGTTGCCAGGCTATAAAGCTGACGAGTTTGAAGTGATAGTAGAATAGCACTGACCCTTCACACACTCACACACACACACCTCTTTGGGAAAGCTCCATCCCCTGTGACTTCAGCATCCCATTCCAAGAGCCAAGATGGGCCAGGTCCATGCATTATCTGTAGGTTTCTCTTAGCAATAAGAAGGGGTGCCTGAGATAGGCAAGGCACATCTTTCTCACTGCCAGAGAGGGATGCCACACTTGGCAAAGCAGTTGGGCAGCCCTAAAAGAAGGCCCTCACCGAGATGGCTGGACACCGTGATGGCCACAATGAGCTCAGCACAGGCCACATTGTGAGGGGTGTTCAGTGTTGCATTCTGTTGTGCATAATATGGTTGCTATGGGTCTATGGGTCAGAACCAGTTCCACAGTGCCTAAGGACAGCAACTGAGAGGGTACTGGACTAGCAGACTCAAGCTGGCTGGAAATGTTCCTTTGACCTGAAAGGATGACATCTGGAAGCACCAGAGGCTAGAGGCCCAAATGCCTTGACCTCTGTCCTCTTTGCTGCTGCCACCATTGGCTGCTCAGAACCTCGGTCTCGTCTGAAGGGAGGGGTCACCCCTGCCACTTCTCCTCTTTAAGCTTGTTCCTGGGGTGCCAAGGTCCTCATCTCTGTCCAATTCTAACCATCTTTCTCAACCTATTGGAAATCAGTTGAGGACGAGTGGCAAGCTTACAGGTAAAAGTGTCTCATGAAACCAACCGAAGACCTTAAACAGAGTTGCCTCCTACAGTCTCCAAAGGCTCGATGCGTTCAAACCCTGGTGTTAGCAAAGATGTTAAAAGTGCAGCGGGCTGGCTGATGAACAAACAGATCTGTCTTGGAAGAAGCACAGGCGGCGTGCTCCTTAGAGGCAAGGGTGGTGAGACGCAGCCTCACATGCTTTGGACATATCAGCAGGATTGAGCAGTCCTTGGAAAAGGGCACCTTGCTTGGCAAAGAGAGAGAGGAAGGCCCTTATTGAGATGACACCCTGGTGCCACAATGGCTCAAATATGACGATTGTGAGGTTGGCACAGGACAGAGCAGACAGGGTGTTGCTCTGTTGGACGTGGGTCCTTAAGAGCCAGAACCAGCTGGACAACATCGAACACGGTTTCAGAATGGCTGGCCAGGGCCACTAGGAGCTGGAATGAATGAGGACAATGTGTCTCCTTGGGTTTGTGCCTGAAGGCTACCCCACGGCTCCTGCTAGGCTCTTTCTAGAGTGCAGGAGCGTTCACGTCTCCCTTGATGGGTGTCTCAGGGAGCAGACATTCCACTAGAGCTTCTCCTGCTGCATCTAGCCCCCGCACAGACATGTCCTCTATTGAGAGAGACCTCAGGTGATAGTCACCTTGATAAATAACCGCAGAAATGGATGCCCCCAAGTGGGCAGGGCTGGCCCAGGCTGGACAGCTAGCCGGTTATAGAGGAAGGGTGTCGATAGAAGTCCATTGAGCATTGAAACCATCTGGCAGAGGCAGAGCCTCATTCCTCCACACAGAAGCCTGCTGGGAGGTCTCCAGGTGGAACATAACCCCCCGTGTGCAAGGTCTGAGCCTACTGGCCAGTTCTGGATGAGAGGACTCTTCTGTTACTCTCCCTGACATGTCCCACGTCCTCATATCACCTCCAGGGACTGCCTGCCCCCCACCTTCCCCTCCAGCACCCTTCCACCTCAATCCCGGCTTTCAGGAAACTTTGGGTCTTTGGTTTGGAACATCTGCCGCTCACTGGCTGGGACTAGGTGTGGGGATTCCCAGGGAGTGGTTTCCATGGCAATATTGGCACATGGAAAGGTTTCAGAACTTTTGCCTCCTCCTCTGAGTGCTGTCAACATTCTGGAAGCATCAAGACAGGCACTAACTACCCGACCTGAACTTGTTGTGGTGGACAGAAGAAAGACATGTGTGCCTGATACTGACGCAGACTGCCAGGCAGGACTCCCCAGCACATGTGCAGGCTGCCCTCCAGGATTTGAATTGTTGTCTCATGATTGAATTCTCTGACAGAGGGTCCTGGGTCTCCAAGCACAGGAGGATCAGCCATTGTGCCCGGGAGGGAGGAGAGCTGTCCACCCATCCACCTGAAGGAAACAAAGGTCAGGCTGGCCATTCCTGTGTCTACAACTGGCATGTTGGTGAAGATCCAAGACAACCCAAGATGACCAAGGTGTGTTCAGACCAGGCCACTGAGCCCTGAGGCCTGGTCTTGGATGTTGGCAGGCTCAGCTGATGTGGCAGGTGGGGGTCCAAAAGCCTGCTGGAGTTGCTTCTAGGTCTGCGTGGCAGTGACTCTCAGAAGCCACATGGAGCCTCTTATTCTAGATGCTTCTGGGAAATCCTGCTGAGAAACAAACCGCCCACCGCCAGCTCCCTGGTCCTTACTGGTGGCCAGGCTTCTCAGCGCCCTCTCCAGCCCCTTGTGATGGGGACGCCTCCAATCCAGAGCAGCTTGTCCCAGGTGCATGGCTCCACTCTCTGGTGCTGATGGGCAGGCTGGGGGAGACAGATAACCTGTAGAAAGGGTCACCTTTCCATACGCAACTTCCCGAGCTTTTCCAAGACTCAGCTTGAGCAAGGAGACACTGCTCCTCTTTGCCAGTTCAGCTCCCGCTCTGACAAACTTAGGTGTCTCAGTCCAGCGCACACTTACCGACCGTGCTCCCTACTTGTGCGTTGGCTGTCACACAGCCCTGTTTTGATGGAACCCACATAAAAGGGGACACTTTCATTTTATTTTTTAAAGGGAGCACTTTAAAAGGTGGGATTAAATCACGGAACTCTGATGTCCAGCGGTGCTCAGCCTGCCCTCCACAGTGCACCACTGGGAGCATGCAGACTTGGTTGCTGGGGGTTTTGGCTGCAGACACTGTCTTTGTTGTCTCAGCCAGCTGTCTTCTCAGGCACACCATGGCCCTCCATGGCCCCTGAGCCCAACGGCCCCCCCCACCCCCGCCCCCAAGGGCAGGCGCTTCTTTCCCAAGATGAATGGGGTGAGGCTGAGGAGATAGGAGAGCCCAGGTGCCCCTTCTCTGATGAGGAAAACAAGGGGGAGGAGAAACACCACTGCGGTCTGCAGTGGGTGGGACCCTCTCCTGCTTCACCCTGCCTGAGAAGCAAGTCTGTTAGAACTGGGGACCCAGAGCCCAGGCAGGGCCTCTCTGAAGGGAGTGTGGCTGTGCTGGCCCCACAAGTCCCCAGGTAGAAACGGCTCTGTTGTAAGATCTTCACCTTGCAGGTTGATGCTAAGATGGAAGAAACAGCTCGGGTTAGAAATAATTACCGCTGATAACGAATACAATTAGGCATTAAAGAATCTCCATAACTGGTGTGCCACGTGTGCACTTAGGAACCGGCTCATATTTCCCCCTTCACAAATGTTACGGTAATGGTGTCAACACTTTTATTTCTTCGCCCATAAGCCGGGGAGCATGGCGTTTTCCCTGAACCGCGAAGGGGCTGGGAAGGAGAGGGCCCAGCTGCAAAGCACGTGAACCAGCTCGTGTTTCCCCGTGACCTCAGCTTCCTGTGCGGAGCGCGGACGGCCGCGAGGAGGGCTTGTAAAAGTGCTTGTCAAGGGTGAAGTTATGAAGAGGTGCTGCTGTGTCAAACATCTGCTCCATGCATCACGCCGCGTGAGCGGGGGGCCCACGGGAGGGGCAGGCTACTGCAATCCATTACAGTTCTCCAGTGAGCTGGTGCCAACGTGAACCAGGAATGAAAAACAAAAGACTCCGCAGGAAGAGAGGGGCTGGCTTCTCCATTTCCCGGAACACGCTTCCCATTCCCGTTTCATTCTGGTTCTCTCGGTGAGACCCACCGAGGGGCTGGCTTCTCTGCTCATCCGCTCCCTGCCAGCGCGTCCACGCCCACTCCAGGGACAGTGTCGAACGGTCCCCGTGGGTTCCCGGACTGTTGGCCAAGGAAGCAGCACGCATTTTCACGCGGGCAGGAGAACAGGAGGGCTTGGTTCCTCTGTTGTGGGTGTCACGTTCATCTTTATTTGTTTCTATCTTATTTTTCAAAGTTATTATTGAGTTAATACATATCTATAGCATTCCCTAGTTCAATCACGTCAAGCAGAGCTCTTCAGTGGCTACCATGATCTGTTTTCAAACATTCTTCTTCATCCTGGACATTATCTCCCCTTTATCCACTACCACCACCACTGTAGCCCCCCACCCATCCCACCCCCAAATCCTCATTGTAGTCGCTATCCCCATAGGTTCACCAGTCCTGGGTTTTGGGTACCGAAACACAGAAAGCTGGAACCCATGTTCAGGGAGGTGACCTCCAAGGGTGCAACACCTCAGAGAGAGAGCCTGATCTGCACAAACAGATGCAAAACAAACATGCAGAAAATGTTGAAAACAAGATCAGGTCCAGCATGCATCAGAGGGGAGGACCACTGGCAGCTGTGACTCTTCAGTTGGTGCCTCTGAAAGTCCACGTTTGCTTTGTGTTTGTGTTTGTGCCTGTCCTAGCCGTCGACAGACTGGAGAGATGAAAGGAGAGAAACGAAACGTCATCCCCATTCGGCCTGCAAAGTACAAACTGCATGGGATCGCAAACTGTTCTTTATGACATCCAGAATTGTAGTAGACTCCCTCACTGCCCCACAACATGTGCTTTATTAAGATGGAAGTGCGTATTAATTAGGAAAGGTAAAATAGATAGAAATGTAATAGACTCTGAATGCTTGCTGTAGGAGATTATTTCAGATTGGTATTCTAGATAAACATTCTAAGCAGAACATGTGTGTGTGCACGCACGTGCACACACACACACACCTACTTTAAATGTCAACCTTGACATCAGCTTTGCAAGTTTTCCAGCCAGGAGACTTGACGTGGTATGCTGCTCAGTAATCCTCCCTGGCTTCCCCTGTCCAGTCCTCTTCCAGGCACATCGTATATCAACTAGCAGTGCCGACCACTCACAACCCTGGATCAGTCCTGGTATGGAGGCCCCATGCCTGATCATGGGGTGGGTGCCTCCTGGGCCTGGGGCCTGGGTGCGGGGGAACGTAGCCTGAGTGACTGCTCAGAGTTCCCCAAGAACTCAAATCCTGGTACCTTCCTGAGGAGGGTTAAGGCCATGGGTGGGCCTAGGGAGAGCATCTCAGAGAAATCGAGTTTCAGGTGGTCACAACCGAGAGCCCCCACCACCCTCAAATCACACCCCCACACAGGCCTCATTGACCCAGGCAGAAGAAACAATCGCTGATGGAACATTCCAGGCCTCCTGCCTCAGTTTCTCTGATGTAGATCATGTGTTGAGTGCTATTGATCATCACAGACCAAATTTCTGGCAGCTCCTTTTAGAGATTCTGAGTCTAATCCAAAGTGATGAATTAGAATGCATATTCACATTATGCAAAATTATTCCAAACAGATGGTGAAGTCCATTTAAGGGCGATTTTTTTCTATGTCTAAGAACAAGTACAGCTTGGGGGATGTCTGCAGAGGAGATCTTAATCTGTTTGCCCTTTACAATCATCATCAGCCCCCCTCCTCGCCCTTTCCAGTGACCGACACCCCCTGATTGTGGACCTGGGCCCTGGTCTCCAGAGCTAGCGTTGCACTGAAGCATAAAGCCGCTGCTGGCCCAGGAGCCGTCTGCCTTTGTAGCGCTTTCTGGGCCTTTCTGAGCAGCAACGGGTTCTCCTTTGCATTCTCTGCTGTCCTGCCCTCGAGTGAGGCTCCCTCCATGGACAAATCTACCGCCGGCTAGCCGGACCAACGCGGTGCACACCGCCTAAGCCTAATGTCGCCCAGCCCCGGTCTCTTCTTTCCTAAAAGGAACATAATTGTGCCTGCAGGCCTGGTGGGAGCTTTCAGTGAATGGGCACACACCGTGTCCTCCACACGGCGCCTGGGGCACAGAGGCAGCCTCTAGCAGTACCCATTGCTGCCGTTGTTGCCACCAATACTTCTAGCACGAGACACGAAAGCACACCTTGCTGTTTCCTAGCTCTCTCACCCCCCTGCCTGGGTGTAATCAACATGATTTGCCCCCGGATCAAGACCGCCAGGCAGAGCAACCTGTGAAGCCAACCTGGCTGAGAGATGTTTTGATGTCGCTGCTTCCCCGGTACCTGTTGTTCATCATTCCGGAGTGATTGACATCGGGAGGCTGCATGGCCTCTCATCCAGTAGTTGGTGATGTGATGGTGCACAGAGAACAAGCGGGCACACACAGGAGAAGCTGGGTGGATGCACGGGGCATTGCTGAGCAGGAAGAGTCCCACGTCAGCTGCCCTGGGGCCCTGCCTACCTGGAAGGCGAGTGCTCTTAGACCCAAAGGCCTAAGGTGTCTTTGCCACCTCCTCCACTTTACCAAACATGCTGCTCTTCTCTCGGGATGGGTCTTTTCTGATGACGTATCTGAAGCAGTTCAGCTGAAGCCTCACCATCATCACTTCTAAGGAGCACGCTGGAATTCAGGGTTACTTATGGTCACCACAGTGATGGGGGAGGGTCCCGCCGGACACTTCTGATTCATGGGGATTCTAGGACAACAGAACCAAACAGTGCCCCGCTGCCGTGCTGGCACCCCGAGCTGCAGCCATGGTGTCTGTCCAACTCCTTGATGGGTTTCTCTGTCACTGACCTTCCCCTTACCTTCTCTAGGGACTGGTCCTTGCAGATAATAGGTCAGAAATGCTCAGACAAACTTTCACCATCCTCATTTCTAAGGAACATTCATTCTGGTTGTACTTCCTCCAAGATAGATTGGCAGTCCCCGGTATTTTCAATATTCTTTCCCAGCAGCATGATTTAAATGCATCAAATCCTCTGTGGTCTACCAAAGTGATGGTAGGTCATAAAAGCATAGGGGTAGCCAAGGGTATTTTAAGTAGAACTGGATGACTGCTAATTCTTGCCCATATGGGAATCTCTACTGTGTCATACATCACACACACATGCATCCAAGGAATTACACTCACAAAATCCCCAAGTGTTTTATCAATCTTACAAGACTGTAAATTCTTGGGCAGGAATTAAGAGTAGGTTAATTTTGGCAATACAAAAAAAAAAGATTAATTCCCAAACTATTACCATAGACTTGTTTCCTCATATTTTCATCCGTTTTTGTTCACATATTTTGCAGCTATGTTATTAAGTGCATGGGTATTTATTATTGCTCTAGGTTCTTAAGGAATTCACCTTTGTGTTCTCATGCAGCACTCCTGATGACATTCTCTGTTTTCTCACATTCAGAAGGACAAATCGGCATCCTTTCCCTGCATGTGTCTTGGTGTATTACACACACCATCCATGTCCTCAAATTTAAAATGGCTGTCTCACATAAGGACATTTCAGCAATGTGTGAGGGAATTCCATGATCACTTAATCTTCTTCCCCCCACCAACTTTGTTTGAAGCTCCCTCTGCCCTGGACCTCGGGGACAATCCAGGTTTGAACTGCTTGGGTCCCCTTCTACGTGGATTTTATTTTCTCTAGTGCCAGCTGGTGCTGATGATCTTCATGTGAGCTGTTTGTCTCACTAGTGCATCGCATGTGCCTGGAAAATGTGATCCCTTGTGGTGCGCCTGCATTTCCCATTGGTTTGGTGAGATTCAAGGTTGACACGTAAATACCATCCTGAGATGCAGGCAGAGTACCTCGGGTGAGAGTGGAAAGACTCCCAATAATTGGAGAGAAGTGATGACATTGCAAGGGAAGGTCGAATCTCTTGACAAGTCCTGTAGATAAAGGTCTGCAGCCTCCATTGTCCACCACTTGAAGATGAAGACTCCCGAGAAAGGACCACCATGGTAAAGAAGAGGAGAAAACCTGTGGGATTATCATGGTTGTGTTGGTCATGAAGCCCAAGCCTTCTCCCTTTGTAGACGTACCTTCCTAACTCTTACTGAAAGTGCAGCTTTTCGGTAGGTGGTATAGCATATTACCTGGGAGCCGTTGTGAGGAGGGCCCAGGATGGGGAACTTGCTTCAAACTGGACAGATGACAACTAACAAAAACAACCTACAATATATAAACACATTCAGCATCCAGAACAAATGTCCCAATAGTCCACAACTCTTTATTATCAACAAGAATTCCGGGCAACAGTCGGCCATGAGTCGTTAAGTTTGGGGGAGTTGTTTACAAAGGTGCTGTGGTAGTCACCTAATCTGATGTCAGCTTGAGGATTCAGATGTAGGGGTGGAGTCTAGCCTGTCAATCTGGAGATAGCAAATGAAACCTCTGTGTGGTCAAGGTCTTCTCCTGAGCATTCTGGGAAATGCCTCTTTCTTGGAGGCAGGAGACACTATCTCTCTGCTCACTCCTGGAAGACATTGTAGTTGACAAGACACATGGCAGCATGCTGATAGACTCTGAGCCCTGCAAGCTGGAGGGTCCACAGGTAGACCCCTGCCAGTGCTAAGATGCTTCCACTGCCACTGGTTACACAAGACTCTGCACCCACTGGCCTGTGATAGTCCTGGTGTCATTGTGTGTGCTTTGTGAGTCTTAAGAGGACTTACAGATTAGTATTAGACCTATGGTCTAATATCAGACTGAAGACCTTAGAATGGATTGGGCTGAGATGTTTTCTAAATGTTCAATTGCTCTTATATATAGACCTCTTTCTTATACACATATGCGTGTCTATGGATCTGTTTCTCTAGTCTACCCGGACTAGCACAGGTGTACATGGGTTTTCCACTGTGCAAATATTTGACCCATCAACTCTAGTGCCGTTCAAGGGTCTACGGTGGTTAAGTTTTACTTTTTAATACAATTTGTCAATCTCTACCAAGTAATCTAGGTGTGTGGACTATTTGCATTCAATACAGTTACTACTGGTTTGATTTAAATACATCTTTCTGCTATTTCTATTTGCCCCTCTGCTTTTGTTCCACTTTTCTCATTTCCTGTTCTTTTTTCATATTCAGGGGGTGAATTTTTATCACCATGAAGGAGCCCAGGTGGAGCAGTGAGCTGCGCCTTGGGTGGCCGACGCAGAGTCAGCCATTCAAACCTACCAGCTGCTTGTGGGGAAGCATGAAGCTGGCCCCTCCCATAGAGGCAGAGAGCTTCTGAGATGCCAGGAAAGGGAGCCTGTCCTTGTGTTATAAAGTCGTTATTTCCCCTTTGTTTCTAAGAGATCTTTCTGCTGGCTTTAGACTCATGGCTTAGTATTTCTTTTCTTCTGCTCAATGGACCACAGAGGTGACTCCATGACCACCTGGCTTTTACATGTTCTGGAAAGAAGTCTTCTGTCATTCTCAAATTCTCGTTGTTCATTTTCCTCCGTAGAGGCTACTTCTTTCCCTCTGGTTCCTTTTGAAATGGTCTCCGGCTGCATCAAGCTTGTGCTTGTGTTTAAGCCTCTCTATCTGCGTTGTGTTCTCTGGCAGGGGGGCTTGTGCTTTGTTGTCACCCTTTTACTTTTAGAAAGAGCTTGGACATGGCCTCTTCAAATACTTCTGTCTTAGGCTCTCGTTCCTTCCTTCTCCTGCAATGACAGTTCTGAGTCCATTGGATCACTCGGCTTTGTCCCACATCTGCTGAGGGGTACCCTGCTAGGACTTTCCATCTTATTTTTTTCCCCACTTAGCATCTCACCTAGAGCAATTTCCACAGACTAATCTTTCAATGCAACCATTGTCCTATTGTTTCATTATGGGCATTTTTCTGAAATCTCAATCAAAAAAAATAGTTGTGACATATTATCTATTTCTAGCATTTCAACATTGTATTTATATTTCTGTCATCATCATGGTGTTGAAACTCCCGTGGGTCCAGGCACACTGTCTACTGTGATCCTCCCTCCTGTCACATATTGCTCACCTTTCTGATGCTTCGCTCTGTGGGTGCCAACATTTGAAGCATCTGTGGATCTGTTTCGATTGACTGTTTTATCTCTTGAATGGAGCTTCCCCTCTACCCGCTTCCTTTCTTCCTCTTGCTTTCTTTAAGTCTACATTGTCATGGTTGATTAAGCACAGCACGGTAGCCACTGAGATGAAGAGTAAGAGTGGTCAGAAGAAACACATGGTCACGATGTGGACGGCAGTCAGTCTAGGCATCAGCTGAGTTACCTTGGGTTGAGTGGCTGCTACGGTCCTGTTGAGTACACCACAGACTGAGGGTCCCTCCAGCACTGGTTGACCCCACCTTGACCACAGTGGCAGTGTGACTGTCAAACAGTTTCACATGCCTCCTGCTCTACGCATAGCTCTCAGCAGGACCTGCACACATGCATACCTTGAAGGGTCTTCTTTCCCATCTTCTACGTCCCCAGAAAAGAAGCTCGTACTTATCAATTTGTTAAAAACCTTACCTCTCCCCCACCTTTTCTTACTTGGATTCATGGCATCTGCCTACCTCTTTCACCCATTCTGTGACCCAAGTGACAGCTGGAGTGTGTCTTTTAGGAGAGACTTGTCATCAACCATAAGAGTCATCTTATGACCTTCATTCATTTAGACACTCAGAGTTTTAAGACTTGGCAGATTGTCCACATTGTTGGTCCCCGTTGTGATGGTGGAAGTAATGGGTGTCCTCAATGGAAGAGCTCCCATACAGCAGATGTTGGGATCTTGCCTCCTAAACTTCTCCTCAAGCCCAAATGGAGAAGCAGAGTCCGGCTGGGATCCTTAAAGACATGCATTTGAGACACACCTTCTCCAAGTCCCTCTATCTGGCCAACGTCTTTTTATTTACCGCCCTTTTATTTACCTTCCTGGAATCAATGGGTGATGTTTTGTGAAAATGTGGTCATTGGGATGGTAAACAATGACAGAGACTGACATTTTCCAGACTTAGAGAGGGCCATTGTGAAATTGTGAACCCTTCTCACTTGTCTGTGTTTGGCGGTATCTGCTTTTTAAATGTGTTTGTTTGTTTGCTTGCTTTACATATGTGTGGTTTCTCTTGGGAAGACCAGGCACTTGGCATAAACCTTACACTGTTAATGTACAAAAGGAGCAGTGATGGGTTTTCTTGGCAAATGTGCAGTGTGGTTTGATGATGAGACTATCCTAGGAGATGGATGAGTCATGGCAACCAGTGACAGATGCTGGATGACACATTGCCTATTCCCATCTTTAGACAGTATTATGATCAGATACTTTTTAACTCTCTGTGCTTAACTATATATGCAAAGTTTGTGGTTTCTGCCTATTACATAATTTTCTGCCATCAAGAAAGAAAGTACATGATGATAGAAATTCAAATTAGAATTGCAATGAGCAGACTGAGAGAGCTTTGTGTTCCCCCATGGGTTGGGGAAATAGTCCTACCAGACACCCATGAAGTGAAACTATCATTAGTTTAGTTGCTAAGTGAATTTAGTAGTAGTATCTAGTTCATGTTTTAACAGTCAGATGCTTCTTGAGAGTTAGGGAAGTTTGGGATGGGCTGGGCCTGGCGTGTCGATAGAGGTGAATGTAAGATTCATTTCAGGGCCATCCCTCACAGTTTAGCATTTGTAATAAGGAACCCCTCACTAAGGTGCTCGGCATTGACGCATCTGCTCACTGATGACACAGAAAGTGGCAGCGACTCTGGAAGCTTGGGTGGTAGAGGGTGTAACAGCCCTCAGTAGAGCTGGGTAATGACTTTCCTCCAGCCCATTCTCCCTCTCTAACTCTTGTCTCATCATCTCCTTGAGATTGCTCTTCTACATTGGTTCCCATCTAGGTCAACAACATGCTTGTACACCAGACCCTAGCCGGGAACCTGGGAGAAATCATCTTTTCTTCTCATTTACCTCATTCCTCAATAGCTATTTGTCACTGTTGTTAATGGCCAACACGTTGAGCCAACTCATGGAGACCCCATGTGTGCGTGCTGAGCTGAACTGAGCTCAACAGCCTTTCAGAGACAGATGCCCCCCCCCCCCCCGTCCCCCAAAGGTCTGTTTCCCAAGGTGTCTCTTGGTGGGTTTGAACCGCCAATGTTCCAGACGATAGCTGACTGAGAGCTTAACCATTGGTGCTCTCTGAAGACTTCAGTGACTCATTCTCATTTCCTAAGACCCATGTTCTATCCTCCCACCAACGATGCTTTCCTCTGCACCGATTTCATCACTATCAACTAAATCCCGATGGAATCTAGACCTCAAATACATCTTGGAGCCCCTCCCTTGGGTCTTCCTCTACTTTCAACTGGTGACCAGGGCCTGCCTCTCTTCCTATGCCACCTCCTCGCTTTCCTTGTCCCTTCCTTGCTGGTCTGACACCAGATGCTTTCTAGTAGATGCTCTTGCTCCAGAGACTCCCTCTTCAACCCGCCTTCCAGCTTTCCATCTGCAATGTCCAGTGTGCCATGGGATCGTGCATGCCTTGTCTGCAGTGAGCAAACCTGTAGATTCACGACTCTGCTGGCACACAACCCCTTCATGGGTCTGTGTTTGGCTTGTCCTCCTGGGCACGACCCACAACACTACACTACACTCAGCATGAGCACCATATGGACTGCCCAGACCCAGCACTGACTTCAACCCTCCCTTCCCAACCCTCATCCGTGGAATTTCTGACCTACTATGTAATATCCTGTTTGAGGACCACCTCCCTTCTCCCCATGAATCTTTACCTAACCTTCCCCATCCAAGCCAGAGCTTCCCACTCTGAATGCCAGGAAACGTAGCCTGTGAGAGTGTATCTTCCAAGATTCTCATGGATCCTACTGACCTGGGGGATGCCTAGTGGTAGCGAATGTGTTTTGCTCACTCCCAAAGCCTCCTGCAAATCCTGGAAGTCTGGAGTCCTCAAATATCTGGACTCGACTATAAAATAGAGAGACTTGAACCCCATGGGGCTGCAGAAGGAAGAGGGGCACGTGGTTGGGATTCAAGAAGGCCAAAGGCCACGGAGGGGAGGCCGCGCGTGGAGAGGCAGGGAGGCTTAGAAGAATAGAAAAAAGAAGAAGAAAAGAAAAGGTTGTCTTCCAGGTGATTCACCTTCTTCTACTCTTTCTTTCCTGGGGAAGAAGCCAAGCTATATACAGAAGAGACGGGAAGTTCTTTGTGAAGTTTATGATTGTAGGACGAACTGAGAAGGTGGTTTGTTTGTTTGTTGGGTTGGTTGGTTTTTTGCAGTGTGTGCAATTTTATCTTCTGGCATATGTTTCACATTGTGCTCCATGAGTCCTCAAGGACTCTCGCTGTTCCAAGATGCTGTGAACTAGTCACAAGTGCGTCTTTGAAATGGAGAAGTCCAAGACAAGATGTTGCTTTTCAAGGTGGAAAGGGTTCCATACAAATGCATGCTATGTATGTTATTACCTGGACGGCTCACGACAAGCCCGTTACCTGCTGATAAACTTCATCCACAGCACCGAGGCGAGGCAGGGCAGCAGCACCGAGCCAAAAGGGGCCGGTTGTGAAGCCCACAATCAAAGTCACCCGCAAAAGGAAGATCTGAACAGAACGACCTCCGGGCTGCTCGTGTCTCCTGCTTTCAAGCATTCTGGCACATCTGAAGAAACAAAGAGCTCTACAGAGAAAAGGCTGGTTTGGCAGGGAGCCTGGCTTCCCTCCTCGCCTCGCTGTCCTGTCTTGCTGGCACTCTTCTTGCTTGAAGCAAACAAAGCGCTGAAAGGGGCTTCACCCAGACTGGCTTGCTTTTCCTCCTCCGCTGAGCACTTGCTCTGGAAAAGGGAGCCCTGGGGGAGCCCTGTGCTCTGCCTGGTATTTGCATTAGCTCCAAGGTCTTCTCCTCTCTCCTGCCCCCGAGCTC